>CM055019.1:6229496-6372266 GCA_029204005.1 Salix udensis | reverse complement strand
AGGAAAGAAGGAAAGAGACAACAGCCGTTAGAATGCAATTAATAGGAAAGCTTCTATATTAATGTAGGCTGTAAATATCAATTATATGCAGTAAATAGGAAGATAAAGCAGCCCCCTAGATCAGTTACTGTAATTAATGTAAATGTAAGCTATATGTATGCAATGAGAATCCAGAGAAGGGTATTCAAACCATTTCTGTTATGGTATCAGAGCTGCTTTCATAGAATTCCCAGATTTCTTAGAAACCCTCATAGAAACTCTAGAGTTTAAGAGTCTTAGCTTGATGGAGAAGGCAGATAATGTTTGTGTCAGATTTACTGGCAAAAATTATGCTGCCTGGGCATTTCAAATGGAGATTTTTCTCAAGGGAAAGGTGTTATGGTGTCATGTAGATGACAGTGAGAAGGAAGCCTTAGATGCTGAAGAATCAAACAGTGAGAAGGATGCTGAAAAATCAGCCAGTGCAAAGGCTGTATGGGCAGCAAAGGATGCACAAATCATGTCCTGGATCCTAGGTTCTATGGAACCTCAGTTAATCATGTCTTTGAGACCTCATAGGTCAGCAAAGGCTATGTGGAATCATCTTGCACAAGTTTATAACCAAGATAACAATGCTCGAAGATTTCAGCTTGAATTGAGCATTGGAAACTACACTCAGGGAGATCTATCAATCCAGGAGTATTATGCTGGATTCCTAACATTATGGAATGACTATTCTGATCTAGTTACAGCCAAGATATCGGGAGAAGGGATTGTAGCAGTTCAACAGGTTCATAAAGTCAGCCAAAGAGATCAATTTCTGATGAAATTGAGGCCTGAATTTGAATCTGTTCGTGCCTCCCTAGTGAATAGAGATCCAGTTCCATCTCTAGATGCTTGTTTTGGAGAACTCTTGCGTGAAGAACAACGTCTTCATACTCAGAACACCATGGAACAAACAAGAGCTGCTCCTGTGGCTTATGCTGCCTATAGCAGGGGAAGAGGATCTGAGATGAAGAAGACTCAGTGTTACAGCTGCAAGAGGTATGGACACATTGCACCCCCACTGTCCAAACAAAGTCTGCAATTATTGCAAGCAGCCTGGACACATTATTAAGGAGTGTCCCATTCGACCACCTTCAAGATTCAACAAGAGTCAGCACACAGCCAACACTGCCAATGTGGTCAGCGGTAATGTGTCTTCTACAGAGACAGCCTTAACCAGAGAAATAGTGCAAGAAATGATTGTAAGTGCATTCACCACACTTGGCCTACAAGGTAATGATGCCTCTGCACTTTCTTCTTGGATATTAGACTCGGGTGCTTCTAATCACATGACAAATTCTTTGAAAGGTCTAAAAAATCTTAGAAAATATTGTGGAACTTCAAAGATTCAAACAGCTAATGGGAGTATTCTTCCTATTGTGGCTATTGGTGATAAACCTCCTTTAAAGGATGTTTTTGTTTCTCCAAAACTGGCTGTTAATCTGGCCTCTGTGGGGCAACTTGTAGAAGATGATTGTAAGGTTCATTTTTCTAAACAAGGTTGTATTGTGCAGGATCAAATGACAGGACAGCTGATAGCGAAGGGGTCTAAGCATGGACGTCTATTTCTCTTGCAATTTTCTATTCCACGCAGCTTAGTTTCCTTTCCTATTGTTTCTCTTCTCTGTACTATTCCAAAAGTATCACAAGAAATGTGGCATAGACGTCTTGGGCATCCAAATCATATAGTTTTGTCACATCTTTTGAAATCTGGTCTAATAAAAAATAAGATGTTTTCCTCTTCTAATCTGTCTTTTGATTGTGCTACTTGCAAGCTTGGCAAAAGTAAAAGATTACCCTTTCCTTCTGAAGGCAGTAGGGCAGTAAAACCATTTGATGTTATACATAGTGATGTATGGGGAATAAGTCCAGTTTTATCTCATGCAGGTTACAAATATTTTGTAACTTTTATAGATGATTACAGTAGATATACATGGGTTTACTACCTAAGAAAGAAATCAGAAGTATTTTGCTATGTTCAAACTCTTTCTAGAACTGATCCACACTCAATTTCAGACTACTGTCAAAATACTTAGATCAGATTCTGGAGGAGAGTATATGTCAAATGAATTCCAGTCATTCTTACAAAACAGAGGTATCATTAATCATAGATCTTGTCCCTATACTCCACAACAAAATGGAGTAGCAGAACGTAAGAATAGACACCTCTTAGATGTTGTGAGAACCCTACTTATTGACACTTCAGTACCACCAAAGTTCTGGGCAGAAGCCCTTGCTACTGCCACATACTTAATCAATAGACTTCCTTCACAAAAATTAGGTCTAGACTCTCCATATTTTAGACTTCATCACTGTCACCCCACATATGAGAATCTACACACCTTTGGGTGTGTATGTTTCATGCATCTGCCTCCACCTTACAGAAACAAACTTACTGCCCAATCTATGAAATGTGCATTTCTAGGATATAGTGTCAATCAAAAAGGTTATCTATGCTTTGATCCTCATACCAATCGCATTCATATTTCTAGAAATGTTGTATTTCTTGAAAATCAGTGTTTCTTTCCTATGTTTTCCTCAACATCATCCAACTCACTTGCCATGCAACCTTCATTTCCTAATCTTAACACAAGTAGTGAAGATGAAACTCTACACTCAGCTGCTATTGATCAATCTGTATCTTCCAACATTAATAACCTACCACAGGTATCTTCAAAGCCATTGCTAGTATATAGACGTAGACAAACACATGTGCAGCCCCCTTCTGCTACTGTCCTGGAATCTGATCCCAGGCATCCTACAGTCTGTGAGGTAAATGACTTACCTATTGTAATGCCTTTTCTAAGGAGATCTACTCGAGTTTCTGTTCCTCCTGATAGGTATGGGTTTGCCTCCTCTAAGACTCAAGATTCTCAATCTGCTCTCTCTGCTTCACTGCATGCTACTGCAGTACCTACTAGCTATTCACAGGCAATTAAGGAATCTTGTTGGCAACAAGCTATGAAGGAGGAACTTCATGCCCTGGACACTAATCACACCTGGGATATTGTTGAGTGCCCTGCAGATGTTACACCTTTGGGTTGTCGATGGGTATATTCAGTAAAGGTTAGAGCTGATGGCAGCTTGGACAGACATAAGGCTAGGTTGGTAGCTCTTGGGAATCATCAACAATATGGTATTAACTATGAAGAAACCTTTGCACCAGTGGTCAAAATGACTACAATACGAACTATTCTGGCCATTGCAGCCTCACAGCAATGGTGTTTACACCAATTGGATGTGAAGAATGCCTTTCTTCATGGGGATCTAGCTGAAGATATCTACATGCGACCTCCTGCTGGTCTGTTTTCTAAGCCTACTGCTGCTGTGTGTAAGTTACGAAAGTCCTTGTATGGACTTAAACAAGCCCCACGTGCCTGGTATGCCAAATTTGCTTCTACTCTTATTGATTTTGAGTTTATAAAAAGCAAGTATGATGCCTCCTTATTTCTGCGTACTACTGCCAATGGTGTTGTGTTTGTCCTAGTCTATGTTGATGATATAATCATCACTGGCACTGATTTAAGCCTAATACAGCACCTAAAGCAGCACTTACAACAGTCCTTTCACATGAAGGACCTTGGTAATCTAGCCTATTTTCTTGGTCTGGAAATTCAGGCTGGTACACATGGATTATTTGTATCACAACACAAATATGCCATGGATTTGGTGGCTGCAGCAGGACTCAAGGATGTCAAACCAATGGATACTCCAATGGAAATCAATGTCAAGCTTCGAAAGGATGAAGGAGAACTACTACCTGATCCCACAGTGTTTAGAACACTTGTGGGGAGTCTGATCTATCTAACAAATACTAGGCCTGATATTTCTTATGCAGTTCAACAGGTGAGTCAGTTTATGGATTCTCCTAGACATCTTCACTTGGTGGCTGTTAAAAGGATCATACGGTATGTGCATGGCACTTTACAAAGAGGGTTATGCTATCCTACTGGTACTTCTCCTGATCTACATGCCTACTGTGATGCTGATTATGCTGGTTGTTCAGACACTAGAAGATCAACTACTGGATGGTGTATGTTCCTTGGGCCAGCACTTATTTCATGGAAAAGCAAGAAACAGGATAGGGTTTCGAAGTCATCCACTGAGGCTGAATACAGGGCTATGTCTCAAGCATGCTCAGAAGTAGTTTGGCTACATGGGCTTCTTTCAGAACTTGGTTTTCCACAAACTACACCTACTCCTCTTTATGGGGACAATACAAGTGCCATACATCTTGCTGCTAATCCTATTTTCCATGAAAGAACTAAGCATATTGAAGTGGACTGTCACTTCATTCGAGATGCCTTTGAAGATAAATTAATCTCTCTACCTCATGTAACCAGCAACCTTCAAGTTGCTGATATCTTTACCAAGACACTTACTCGACAGAGACATCAATTTCTAGTTGACAAATTGATGCTGCTGGACAAACCAGCATCAATTTGAGGGGGGATGACAGTAAGTGTCAGTAAAAGGAAAGAAGGAAAGAGACAACAGCCGTTAGAATGCAATTAATAGGAAAGCTTCTATATTAATGTAGGCTGTAAATATCAATTATATGCAGTAAATAGGAAGATAAAGCAGCCCCCTAGATCAGTTACTGTAATTAATGTAAATGTAAGCTATATGTATACAATGAGAATCCAGAGAAGGGTATTCAAACCATTTCTGTTAGGGTGGTCTATCCATGGGAAATGTAAATCAAGGTAGAGATTACCTCTCACAGCAGCGTCCAGAAGCAATGCATTTTACTTTCACATATCCACCAGGGTCCATTCCTCCACCTTTGCTCATATCTGGCTTTAATAAAGTAGCAGCCTCCCATGACAAAGATGTGATGATCTCCAACCAGCTCTCTTTATCATTTTCATCTCCCACAGGAACATTCTCAACCTGTAATAGCTGAGATACCAAAGCCCTAAAATGTCCATCAACCACATTCTTCATGACCTTCTTGTGCTCCTCACTCGACTTATCTCTATTAGGAAATTCTCCATTTCTGAAACTTCCAGAGGCACGTAAATATCCCCACTCTCCTGCAGCATCCCTGCCATCGTCGTCATCTTCAAATAAACCAACTTCCCTATCATCTTCTTCATCTTCTGGCTCAGGGGGGAGCCAAAGCAGTCCATTGTTCTCAAAATCCACAGGTTCAGTGTCACCATCTTCTCCAGTATACATAGAGGACGGTACTTCACATTCATCATCCATCTCTTGTTCATCCCTCTTCCTTAGCTGTGGCACTCCTTCATAACTCTGCGAACCAGAACTGTGCTTTATTGGAGAACTGCTTAAACTTTTTGGTTCAATAGTTTGTCCATCAAGATGAGCCTTGTGAGATCCACTGTCATTACTTATGTCATCAAACTCAACTTGACGATAGTAATCATTGACTTGAGGAAAACACCTTGTTTCAGAATCGGCTCGATATGCACCATACTCATCATCATCGTCATCACTTCTGACACCAAAGCAGAACCAAGGATTTAATAATTAGTAGATAAGTATTAAGCTAACATCTTCCATGGAGGAGCTACAGATTTCAAGTATTACCAAGCTAGTAAGCAGAGAAAAATCTAGGATTCAATCTTCTGCCGAGGGGGCTGATCTTGGCATGCTAAAATTTAAACACAAACAAAAGATTTTATCTTTGAGTGCAAGAGGTTAAACCTTTTGGCTTGAGGGGCCATTGCACATACACGTATCACAACAAACCTAGGTTGCTGCCATAGGAGCTTAGGATCTTTTATTATAGAGGAGAATAAAGAGTGAATTATTTTGGTTTGAGAAGCCTTTAAACATTTTTCAACAAACCTAGACAGCAACATGTAAATATTGGATGATCATAAAGGAATGAGCTAATTGCTATCCTCTAAAACAGAACCACTCTCTCTAGCTAATAAATGGCATATCAATTTATTCAACCTCAATGCCTTGAAAAAAAAAAAGCATATTAGATTGTTGCATTCCTATACATTCCTGATGCATGAACCAAATAATAGCTGTAAATTTAGTGCTGAAAGGAGATCATCATCATACCTGTTCATCGAAAATGCATATCTGTCCGGAGATCTATACTCTATGTCAGCAACAGGGTCTTTGCACCTAGCTGATTTCACTTCCCCTTGCTTATCAGAACTGGTCTCCATTTCTGTTGCTTGAGGAGGGCTGAGACGTGAACTGTGCTGAGCTTGTTGGTTAGGCTGATCTAAGTATGGCAATGAACCAACAGTGATGCTACTACTGTAAGCTGTGCCACAAGATCTAGTGCTGATAAAACTTGCTGCAGAAGGTGAACTACTAAGATCCAGGCTGGGAACCTGGATTCCATTATCAAAAGAAGCTAAACCTTGCTGCCATTGCCTGGAACAATAATTACATACCCGAATCTTCTCCAAGTCTTCTTGAACAGTCCTTGGATCACTAGATGGAACAGGAACTGAGTTGGTTGTACACTTGGCACAGAAAACTCGGCCACAAAGTCGACAATGATGTCTGCGGTTAAATATTGTAAATTGAGAATCACACTCGTAGCATACCCTACAACTCTGATCGGGCATCCAAAAATCCCTTGACACGCTAGCTGGCTCAGAGTGCCAAGGGATCCAGGATTTCAAAAGGCAAATTAGCTCCGAAAACGTCTTGCCGGAAGATTTCATCTAAAACCAATCCTTACTGCCCCGTTCATTATGCTATATTCATTTGCCACTCTCATCCAACTAGCAATATTTAAAAATCTTCATCTTGAATCAAGAGATACAAACATCGCAATCAAGAAATCAAACTCTCCACCACTATCTAACACCAGTTATTCATTTCATCAGTAAACATCCAATCACGAAAATACCCTAATCGATCCAAATTTGAAAGAAACCATCGCATCTCCAATAACCTCAAACATGCACCTTCAACTTCTTTATCACTCCTTGACCCAGACTGACCTCAGCACACCTATGAAAAACTAACCCTGTTCAAGAAACAACTTACCACTCACAAAATACACTAAACTAAAAATACCCAGAAAGCTAAAAACATCAAAAAGCCATGCAAAGCTATCTGAACCAGCAGAATTCACATCAAAAACTTCTTTTCAAAACAACGCCACCCGCTTTACAACTAAATTGATCAAATCCAACACCTCAAACAAAAGTAACACAAACCTATCTCTAATCTCTCCTTACAGAGATAGACAGGAAAAAAGGTCTGATTGAATGATAACAATACAATACCGTGAAAAAAATGGAAGCTTTGATATCATTACCTTGAAAAGACAACCAGCAGCAAGAACATATGATCTTGTTCTCCGTGAGATTTATGACACGTAGTCAAATCAATCCGTGACAAAAGGGGTAGGTGCGGATTTGCAATAAAAAAAGCCTGGCTGTCTACCTAGATAGAGATTCTCTAAAGAAGCGATCAAATTTGTATGAAACTGCTAAATTACCACCATCACCGTCACCGTCATCCCCATGTATTTCTTCTTGTATATATATAAACAAGCTGCTCCATTTAATGACATGAGGGATAATGCTAATAAATGAAAAATCTAAGAGCAACTGGAATTGGAAATAAATACATAAAATTGTGTTGAACACATCATCAGACAATCTGTCTATATCCAGCTATGTATTTGACATGGGACATAGGGTTAATGATATGCGTGTGTGTGCGTGTGCGTGTGTGTGCATTGTTAAGATAAGGAACTCCTTGGTTGATAATTAATTAATAAATAAATAATAATAAAAAGGTTTGATGAGCGAAAAAACTGAAAACTGAAAAGTTCAAGAATGCCCTCGAATTTTAGTAAGGAGTGGGCAAGTGTTGCAGAGATATTTCCATATAATATTTCCATACTAGCCCTTCAAGTTCCATTTTTTTTTTGTCCTTGATTATTATATTATATATATTTCATTTCTCAAGTTTTCTCTTCCTTTCAATTGCATTTTTGTTTCTATCAGATTTATTTTTTATTTTTTTTGTTGATCTATTTGTTGTTGGTATTTTAGAATCAATCCTTTTTAATTTTGATTTTTTTTATTTTAATCGTTTTATTAAAAAAATTTCTTGTTTTCAATTGAATCCTTAAAATCTAATTTGTATATATAATGTTTTTTTATTCTATCCTTCTACTTTTGATTTCTTATTTTCTTTACTTTGACTCTCGCTTGACTCTCTTGAGTTAATTTTCTATAGATAATTGAATTAACAATAGGGATCTGTCCTTCTACTTTTGATTTCTTATTTTCTTTCCCCTTGACTCTCTCTGGACTCTCTTGAATTAATTTTCTATAATAATCTTTGATGGAATAATTGTTATTTTCCTCCAAAAATATTAACTAAAATATAAATCACATAGATGTTTTATTGTGTTATTCTCCATTGTTTACCTAGACACAATTCACTTTAGATTGCTACAATAAAATTACCATTTTGCCTCCAAGACTGAAATTTTTTAACCCCCAAGACCGGGGGTATTTTCAAAATTTTCAGGGGACATGGATGATATTTTTGAATTATTTACAGAATAAAACTACGAAAATAGGCCCCAAAAATGACAAAAAAAATGTGTCTGAAACCAGGGGTATTTCAGGATTTTCACCCTAGATTTTTTCGTATATATCGCTGGGTCTAGGGGTATATGGGTAATTGACTAATTTTTTATTATTTCCTTTTCTGGAACACTACAGGGCACATCGTATGGATGCCCTGACAGTGTTGTGCCCGCACACGTCTTTCGGTTGACGCGTGTGGCATCTACAAGCGGTGAAAATTGGGCTTCCTCCGTGTCACATGGTGTATCTCCATGTCCTTTGACTCTCGGAGCGGCACGTGTCAGGTTAATCAGGTCGTGTGATCGTCAATGGATGGTTTTCTTTCCCCCAACCCGTTTCTATCTCCTGTTGCTAGAAGTATGGTTCAGTCCTTCATATTTTGGGGTGTTTCATTTCAGTCCCTGTAATTTTGTTTTTCTTATTGATTTCTTCAATGAAAATTTCGATTATTTTCAATTATACCCTTCTATTGAAATTGATTATATATGGGATGTTTCATTTCAAGACTTACTCTTTTGATTTTTGGTTTGTTTTTGGTTCTTTTAATAATTTTGGTATGCAAGTTTTAATTTGTTCTAATTTTGTTTTCCAATTGAAATTGATCATATATACTTTTGTCCTCCAATTGAAATTGGTCATATATGCTATTTTTTATTTCGGTCCTTATTCTTTTAATTTTTTCCAACAACTACACTATATTATTTCTTTAAATCCCTTTATTATGTTTCGATCCCTAAAGTTTTGATTTGTTTTAGTTTTGTACTTCAATTGAAATTAATTATATATATTTGTTTTGTTTATTTTGGCTCTTATTCTTTTAATTTTTTATTTGATATTAATTCATTTGGTTTTTTGGATCCTTCTTGGATAATGTTTATTTTTTCATCCATATTTATGTATTTATATTTTTAGTATTTATTTTTAATTTTTTTTCATTTTATTTTTGATTGAGGTTTTTATTTTTATTCGGTACCGTTATGAAATTTTAATTTATGTTGGGTTACATTGCATTTTGTTTTTAAAAATCTCTTTGTTGTTTTTCGGTCCCAAAATTTTGATTTGTTGCAATTTTGTCATTTAATTGGAATTAATTATATATATTATTTTTTATTTTGGCACTTATTCTTTTATTTTTTTTATTTAGTATTGATTCATTTGGTTTTTTCAGTCCTTCTTGGACAATATTTATTTTTTGTCTGTATTTATTTATTTGTACTCTTAGTTTTTGTTTTTAATTTTTATCACTTTTATTTTTTATTTAGGTTTTATTTTTATATTGGTGATCATTTTAAAATTAATATTGCTCTTTTTTCCCCTTTTTTTTTTGTATTTTCTGTTATTTTTATTTGTTTTTCGGATTAGATGATTTTATGATTTTATTGTTTACACAATGATAATAATAATTTTAGTGATTATTTTTTTATTGTTTTTTTTGTAAAAATATTTTGCTTTTTTTTATTCTTTGGGTCGATTTAATGATTTCTAACTATTTGGGACAAGTAATGTTGATAATAATTTTAACTATTATAAGAATGATAATGACAGGAATATAAGGATGAATTTTAAATTTATGTTTTTTTTTTTTGCAGATAGAAAATTAACTATTTATTTTTGTTATTTGATTATTGTAGGTGTTTTCATAATTTATATTTTGTTTGTTGTCTTTTAATTTAAATTGAATTATAAAATAAACTTATCTTAATACAATAAATTCAATAATTAAGATATCCGAATCTTCTTGCTTTTTTAATGATAATAATAATTTTATACAGTTTATTTCGTTGAAACCTATCAAACAGATAACTTTATATCCATTTAAAATTCATATATTTTTATAGAAAATTTGCATTTCACAGGAAATTTATTATTTTAACCAAATTTATATTATAATAAAAAAATATCACACAATTAATATATTTTTGCGTTGAAAAAAATATGAATCCGATCGCGACGAGACAATGCCACCTAATAGTTGAAACCTATAAAATAAATAAATTTATATACATTTAAAATTCATATATTTTATGAAAGTTTTACAGTATTTTTGTACAAATTTATTATTTTATTCAAATTTATATTATAATAAAAAAAATTCACATCAATTAATATATTTTTAAGTCGAAAAAAAATATGATGTTGCTATTGACTAGTGGAAAGATAAGGGTTGTGGAAAAGTCAGCTTTCCTCGTATTAATTTACTGTAATAAAATAAAATAAAAAATTATAATCTGGTAATTTGAATCAACTTAAAATTTGTTTAAAATTATGATAAAAAAATACTTTTTTAAAATGTTTTCTATTTATAAATATTAATGTTTTTTTTTTCAAATAGACATTAATAAAACACCACCCTCCATTACCAAGAACATCTCACCGGAATTATTCCCTCCCTCTCACCGATAAAACTTAAACGACACACGCGCATAATGTGGTGCAGATCGGCCTCCTTCATTCTCGACAAACAACAAAACGACACCGTTTCCAAACCTACGCAACCCTGCCCGACAGTCTCACTCCCTGCATCCCCACCACCTCTCTCCATGCCCGACACTCTCCAAAACCCTAACCCTCAAAACAACATCTCCGCTTATTACCAGACACGCGCCGCCCACCACGCTGTCGTCACCAGCGACTGGCTCGCCCAAGCCCAGGCCGCCGTTGCCCGCGAACCGGACGGTGCGCCGGATAGCTTCTATCCCCCCAGTTGCTGGAAAGCCGTTTTAGTGTGATTGATGAGTTTAATAGCTGGAGGAAGCAGCCTGACTTGGCGGAGGCTGTGGCAGCGATTAGGGCGCTTGCGGCCGTTATTAGGAACTGTCAGGCTACAACTATGATGGAGCTTGAAATTGAGCTTAAAAAGGCCTCTGATTCACTTAAAGTGAGTGTGTTTTGTTGCTTCTGAAGGGTTTCGTTTGATCTCATTTGGTGCTAATTGTGATTTTGCGATAAAGTATTTGATCTTGAAGAACAATTAAGTGCTTAGAATTGGAAGTTGGGGTTTTTCACTTTTTGTAATTAACAATGATTTTTAATTAATGTATTATTAATCAACGAAGAGGAATTTTAAAGAAGTGATTTGTTTTAGTGTTTGCTTGTGATGATTTACACTAGTAGTTGTGTCCAGTTGTGGGACGCAACCTCCATATCTTTGACAGCAGGATGCGATCTGTTCATGCGGTATGTGACCAGAACTTCTGCTTTAGAATACGAGGACTTTAATTCAGCTAAATCTCGATTGATTGAACGTGCAGAGAAGTTTGGAGAGATATCTTGCAAGGTATTTTAGCTAATTACTGCTTGATGTCGCAAATGTTTTGCTATCGTGTTGTTTCTATATGATGCTATTCATGTGAATATTGAGAGTAGAAGGAACTGCTGTTTGATATTGCAGGCGCGCAGGATCATTGCCATGCTAAGTCAAGATTTTATCTTTGATGGCTGCACTATTATGGTGCATGGTTTCTCCAGAGTTGTGTTGGAAGTTCTGAAAACAGCGGCTCAAAGTAAAAAACTGTTTAGAGTTTTCTGCACAGGTTCTGTTTCTCAAAACTGTTTAGAGCTTATTTAACATCACCTTGAACATTTATTAGCACAAGTTTTGTAACTTGCATATTGCATATTGCATATTTTCTCATCACCATTTGCTTCGTAAAAAGCATGAGTATAATAGAGAAACAAAAATCTTAATTGAATTGTGTTTTGTTCATCCGCTAAGCATTGTGTTGGGCTCAAGAAATGAAACTGGTGCCGTCTCATTTTCAGCATAATTACCTACCTATTTTGTTTAATGTATAGCTGCTGTCTTTGGCGTTTAGATTTGAGACTGACCTTTACTTTCATGTGCTTCTATACTGGGCTAGCAATTTACTAACGTTTTCATACTTGTAAATTGCAGAGGGAAGGCCAGATAGGACAGGCTTACGGTTGTCCAATGAGCTGGCCAAGCTTGATGTTCCTGTGAAACTCCTTATAGACTCTGCTGTGGCATATACTATGGATGATGTAGACATGGTATTTGTTGGAGCAGATGGAGTGGTCGAAAGTGGAGGTATAATTAACATGATGGGAACATACCAGATGGCATTGGTTGCCCACAGCATGAATAAGCCCGTTTACGTGGCTGCCGAAAGCTACAAGGTATGCCAATCTGTACATTTAGGGTTAAATAGATAATCGCTCAAAGCTAACTTTTTTGTAATCAACCAGTGTTTTATTATCAACAGAAATTTAACATTAGAGTTTGGCCTATGAGTTAGGTTTTCAAATTTCTTATAGTTACATATTGACACTCTATTTTACAGTTTGCTCGTCTCTATCCATTGGACCAGAAAGACATGGCTCCTGCTTTACGCCCTATTGATTTTGGGGTTCCTATTCCATCAAAGGTCGAGGTTGAAACATCGGCTCGGGATTATACTCCTCCTCAATATCTTACTTTGCTCTTCACTGATCTTGGTGTACTGACCCCATCTGTAGTCAGTGATGAGCTCATTCAGCTATACTTGTAGTCATATTCGAAAGTAATTTTAGACGGTGCATATCTTGGATGTTTTTGTATTTTATTTTTGACAATTTTGAATTGAATGCATAATATTCAAGTAGAGTCACAGAGGCAAAGTTGTAATTTCCCTAGTTTGATCTTACGTGAAATTTTGGTGAGGCGGCTAATTTGGTGGTATTTGAGGGGAGTTAGGGTGGTGGAGCAGGTTCATCCACAGGTACCCCACGTCACAAGCTGGGGTGATGAGAAATTGGGGTGATATTGGTGTCTACCCTTGCAATGGATGCTACACACCCATTCCCTAGTTGAACAAGATGAAGTGGCTCTCCAGATCATCCACAACTTGGAATGATTATTAGTTGCAGTCAGATTATATATCATGATAATTCTGAATAGATGTAATTTCAATAAAATGTTATGCTGTACTAATAATTGTGTTTAACTATGGTTAGTTTGTGTCCAACTAGATGATTTGAAGCTGGATGAAAAACTGTGTTGTGAATTACATGCATTGTGTTTCTTTCTGGGCAGAGAGTTATTGATCGAAAAAACCACCCCTGAAAGTATTTCTTTAGTGAGCCGCAATTGAAATCCAGATTCTCAGGCATCCATCCATGTATAGATCTGGCATGGATGAGATGCTTTCATTTTTGCAAGAAGAAAAGGTGGGGTCTTAGCTCTCTCCCTCTCATTCTGCTGATATCTTTTTTATAACATTCCAATATGCAATTATTTGTTTTTCCTAGCGTTATTCATATATATATATATATATATATATATATATATATATATTCTTAGAATCAGCATGCGTGAACTGTTCATTAAAGGTGGACAGGCAAATTGTTTGATCACTAGCTAGCTGGCAGATTCACATTCTGATTTCTTAAAATAAAAAATGAAACAAGGAGATTCATATTCTAACTGGTTGCTATACTGCTTTTAATTTCACCACATTTTGATTATTCATTAAAACCAAATCCAGTAAAGGTAGATTCAATCCCGATAGAATCGAAAAACATTCCCCACAAGAATTATACTGATCGAAGGTTTTTGGAAAAAAGAATTACTGCTAGAAAATATATTACATTATTAATAAAAATCTTAGTTTATAAATATTTAAAATTATAAGAATGTAAAAGCATAACTAGTTATAAACATATTTTCAAAAAAATAAAAATAAAAAATAAAATAAAATAATAAAATAATAAAATAATAATAATAATTACTCATCGTTTATGAAATTAGGTTGTTTGCGATATGTCTTCTAAGATCTCAATAACACCATCTTAGTTTATATCTACTTCTAAATAAGATATTTAAATCAAATAATATAAAACTCAAATATTTTTTTAAAAAACGAGCATATGCTCTAGATATGAGAGGAAAATCAAAACTTGAAATAATAAGAAAACACTAAAATATTAAGTGAGAAAGAATATTTAAAAGCCTAAAAAAAATCAAATTTTAAAAGGTAAAATATTGAAGAATTAATAAAAATTAATTTACATTATTATCAACTTTTGAATAACCACCATAAATCAGGGATTAATACAACACTAAGGGTTTTTAATTAGAAAAACAAAATATTCTTGAAATTAACTTATAATTTATTTAAATAATATTATTTAAACAAGTTTACAATAATTAATTAAACAAGCATTATTTTTGGCACATACATATCACTGATGTTTATAGAATATAAACAAATAATATTTTATCAATTTAATCATTTTGGAATCAAATTGAAGATATGATGGTGATAGTTATGGAGTCTGAATGTCGGATTCCTTGGCTATTAAATTTTGTAACTCCATAGTTTTATATTAGTCTAAGCTTTAGCGTAAAGTTTTTATAAAAAAAAAAAAATCAATTTCGACGAGAATGATTATTTCCAACCAAATAAAAGAGAAGAATTTATTAATGCAGTTAAAATTGTTTTTCAAAGTATTTTGATTCATAAATACATTAAAATAATTTATTTATTTATTTTTTAAAAATCATTTCTGACAGCAGTACATCAAAATGATTTGAACACACAAAAAATAATTTAAAGTAAAAAAAAAAAAAATCTTCTAAAAACACTTTTAAAACACATTACCATACCAAACAGGTAAATGATAAAGCTATAAATATATATTAGTGGCTCAAGTTGTGATGGAAAATGATGCCATTCTATCAAATAAGTATATAATAGTGCATTATCAAAAAAGAAAAGGCTCATGTTTTGAAGGATAATGATGCTATTCTATCGTATATTAAATAATTATCCTTTTCCATATTCTGTAGTTATAAACATCATTGAGCGACAATGATGCTTCGTTTCCCTTAAGAAGTGACGATCCTGTTATTATTAACGGAGCCGAAGGTTATTCCAAAAGGTGCATGATATTCTTCTGGGCTGGACACTAATGTGGCCTACATTTAATGATCAGCCCAAACTTTCTGCCCAAACCACTTCCATGATGCCTAATGTTCAGGAGGTCAAAAACAGTCGGTGTGATTTTATTTTATTTTAATTATTTTGTACTCTACAAAGTTTAACACTCCATCTCAAAAATAAAAATAAAATATTATTTTAATAAAAAAAATATTTTCAAAATCAATCTCAACCATACTCACAAACATTAACAAAATTAAAAGCTTTAGATATTTTGCATTGTTCCAAAAGAAAAAAAAAATCAATTTGATACAGTGTTATCTTGGACCCCACTACTTGGTGCTTGTTTGAGAGTATAGTTGTAGTTGTTTTTGAAAATGTTTTTCGTTTAGAAATATATCAATATAATATTAATTTTTTTAAAAAAAATTCAGTTTTTTCAAAAATATTTCCGAGTCCCAAAACAAACAAATCAATAGTGTTTCATTCCTTATTATTTTCACAACTTCCACGTTTCTTATAGTAGACAGACAAAGCATTTATTAATAAATGTCTTTTTGACAAATCAAGCAAACGCGGTGAAGTTTATTTATACAACTTACATAAAAAAGATATGAGCATGTGAATCGCACCAAAAACAACGTCCATTAATAAGAATTATTTATTATTGTACTCTACAGTGTTTTTTGTTTTTTTTGTAAAGACATGGGGCCACCATCTGCTTTTATATATCCATGTCTCTCTGCCTGTTAATTTCCCAATCTCCTCACTCCCTCTTCACAGCAAATGCTAACAAAATTCAAGATTGCCTTCAAAATGGAAGGATGTTTCAGGGAGGAAGCCATGGCTAAATCCAGATATGCAAGCTCGAGGAAGGGCCTGATGGTTGCTGGATTGCAGAGCCTCCTGCTAGAAGGAGATTCTAATGTTGTCACAAAATCTGCTCTGAAAACACATCGTCTTCGAGTCCAGGCCAGCACCGTTGAATACTGCTACCTCATGTCATGTAATTTATGCAGCAAGATGTTGAGCCCAGACAAAGATATCTTCATGTACAGGTAATACCAAGCTCACCGTTCCTGTGGATCCGATAGCCATATGCCAGCCAGATGAATTGATTGTGTTTTTCCAGTTAAATCTTTCTCAAATTTGCTGTTGGATCTGTGTGATTGCAGGGGTGATCAAGGCTTCTGTAGCGTCGAGTGCAGAAATAGGCAGATAGTTTTGGATGAAATGAAAGAAGTAGAATCATCCACCAGGGGAAGACTAAAATCTTATCAGCACTGTAGTACTACTGCCGGCCGGAGCGAGTCTCGCAGACTCCTAGAAGACCTCCGCCGGCGCCATAAACCACTTCCTCGTCAAAACCACTGGGCAATAGCCTCCTAGATTTCATAACTTTTCTTTTTCCTGATTAATTTTTCTCTCCCTCGAGCTTGGAGCACACAGAAAGTTCATCGGAACGGGATGATGTTTTTGTTCATCTTTCTACTAGACGAGCACGGTTATGACATCACCATCACCCCTTTGTCTCTTACGATAAGAGTAAAATTAAGACAGCATAGATGGAATCAATCCATAGCCATTTTGATAGGCAATAGTAAAATTAAGATACTTTGTTGTCAATATCATCTCTCTCTCTCTCTCTCTCTCTCTCTCTGTTTTCACTTTTCAGAAGCTCTGTTATTGATTTCTGGGATTTAATTATTTGTGTTTCTACGCTATATCTTTTAAAATATAATTTGTTTTAGAGTATGATAATTTTTCTATAGTAATAAAAATTTGGACAAAATAATAAATTTGAAAAGAAATTTTATCAATCACTAGTTTTTTTTAATAAAATATAGAAATTTTAAATCAATATAAATTTATTTGTTTAATAGATTTAAATAAAAATTAAATGATTTTTTTAAAAACAAAACTAATGTTAAGCAATACAACTTAAAAAAAGGACAAAGAATAAAAAATGAATGATGAATAATGAATTATTATTATTATTATTATTATGATTGTTGAATTGTCACTATTATTATAGATACTACTATTATCATTAATGTAAATAATTAATATTCTAATTATTATTGATATTTTCTATCATTTTCATTATCATTATTATTATTACATCATCATCATCACCATCATTATCATAAAAACTATTATTGGTGAAATCATCGTTACAATTATTATCATCACAATTATAACTAATATTACCATTATTTTTATTTTTATTATTACTATTATCATTATTATTAGTGCAATTATCTAATTATTATTAGTAGTAGTATCACTGTCATCGTCCCCACCATCATGATAATAACCACTATTATAATTACTAACACAACTATTATTAATAATATAAAATTATTATTATTATTATTATTGATATTCTTAATATTATTTTATGAGTTATTGTTATTATTATCATCACAATAATTATTGTCAGCTCAACAAATCTGGTAAAATCGGATAAAAATCAGACCTCGTTAAAATTGGACAAAAATCGATAAAATCAGTTAGAATAGTAAAATCAAACCGGATCGATTTGATTTTACGATCTTAGGCTATCGGTCAGTCGGTCCCTTAATTTTCCTTTTCCCTGTCATTATGCTTTCTTTCTATTCCACGCTATCCCAATTTGACAATCTTTCTATCCCGATTTGACAACCTTGTTGTTGTCCCTTCCTCTCTCTTAAGATTGCTTAAGCATCAATTGCAGGTTTCCCATAGCAAAAATAAAAGCCTTTGTCACCATCAACATTAGTGGCCTCGTTGAATGGACATCGATGGATCCCTTCCTTGAAATATAGTGGCTAATAGGCACCAAAATTTCATAAACTTAGGTCACACACCTTCTTAAAGAAAGTAATGGGTGCTGTTATAAGCAAACAAAAAATGATCTACAAGGCGCAAGCCTAGCTATAAACAGTTGCTCAATCATTATTTAAGAGACAATAGGTCATTTTCATGTATTGCTGATGTCAAAATAATTTGTAGTTGGAGCTAGTACTAGTAATATTGGTGTTGATACCAGTAGGAGTACTAATAATCATTTCAATAGTAGTACTTTTGCTGAATGTATTAGAAATAACGAGGGGGATGAAAATGATGATTTTGTACGGAAAAATTTCAGGTACGATCTTACGATCCAAGTTCAGAAGCGACTTTCGAGTTATGTCAAAATTATAATTTTGACAACCTTGATCACAACCATGATTATTAATATCATAAGCATTATAACCATTATAATAAATTATTATTGTTATTATCATTATCATTAGTAATGTGACTATTGTTATTATCATGATCATCACAATCATAATTATTAATATCATAAGCATTATATCTATTATAAGGAATTATTATTGTTATTATCATTATCATTAGTAATGTCACTATTGTTATCATGATTATTATAACCACTAAAATTATTATTATTGTTATTGCCTAAACAATAAAAAATATTAAATCATCCCGAAGAATAAAACAAAAAAACCCAAAATTTTTAACAAAAGAGCAAGCAAGAAAATATTAATAGAAAACAATTAATAAAATTATTATTATTATTATTATTATTATTATTATTATTAAGATATAAGCTAAAAGAGCTCAACCTAGGTTGCAATGTTCATTGTGACTCAGGCGCACTGTGGACTGGACATTTGTCGTCCATGTGTCGCGCGAGTTCGTCCACCTCTTTTTTTTTTTTTTTTTACACAGGTCTTCTTTATCTATTTTTTATGGTGATATTGACAAATAAATAGCTTTAGCCGAGCGGTTGGCCGCGCGTTGCCAACATTGGCGCGCGCGAGTTCGAAACCGCTCGGACACCTGATTTCGTGTTTCGTTTTTTTTTTTAAAGAATTGTTTTTTTTACCAATCTGATTTTGTTTTTCTTTTTTTTTAAAAAAAAAAACTGTTTTTTTTTACCAATCTGATTTTGTTTTTCTTTTTCTTTTTTCTTTTTTTAAAAAAACTGTTTTTTATTTTAAAAAAATGTTTTTTTTTGAAAAAAAATGTTTTTTTTTAATAACTGGTTGTTGTTTTTTTTTTTTACAAAAATGATTTTTTTTAAAGAACTGTTTGTTTTTTTAAGAAAATGTTTTTTTGTTAAAAACAAATGATTTTTTTTATAACGGGTTGTTATTTAATTTTTTTTTACAAAAAACAATATTTTCTGTTTTTAATAACAATTTTTTTTTTTAAAAAAGGGATTTTTTTGTTTAATTTTTTTTAATAACTAATTGTTTTTTTTTAAGATTTTTTTTTAAAAAAGGTTTTATGTTAAAAAGTTGATTTTTTTTACTAGCTGGTTGTTGTTTTTTGTTTTACAAAAAACAAGAATTTGTTTTTTGATAACTGAGGTGTCCAGGCCAACTTACGTGCACCACGACTAATCTCCGGATTCACTTTTTTTAAAATATTTTATTCCTATTTTGATTTGCCACTTATATATTTTTTTTCTTAATCGAGGTGTCCGGGTCAGCTTACGCGCACCACGACAATTATTGTTATTTTCTAGAATACCTAAAAGAGATCGCAATTCCAAAAAGTGATGAATATATATATATATATATATATTTTAAGGTGTTGATATGAAATATATAGCAAAATATATAATTAGTCTAACATATTTATCAGAGAAAAAATTACAAATAGTTATTATTTTAAATGCACTAATATGAAATAAATAGCAAAATCTATAATTAGTGTAACATATTTATAAAGAAAAAAACTTACGAATAATTATTGTCATTATTTTCAATGCCTTATCTACAATAATTAGAAAATTTAACCATCTAATAATATTTTTTTAAAAAACAAATTAAAATGAATGTTAAAAAAACAATAATATCATTGTTCTGAAATACTTTTAATATAATATTATAAAAATAAAAAAATTGATGGAAATTTTTTCTCTAACAATAATTATGGTCTCAACAATTTTTATTATTTCTACTGTTATTAAAGTTATTTCCTTTTATGTTTACATTTTAATTTTGTTGGTAGTCATTTCAAAAATGATATTTTCTATTTTCTCTTTTTTTTATTCTTCATTTCATTTTTTTTTAAATCTATTAATATTTATTATTATTTTTTTCATTTATTTAGTGTTTTTATTTTTTTTAATACTATTAGGTGTTGAAATTTCTTATTATTATAGATAAGACATTCAAAATAATAATAATGATTATATTTTTCTTATAAATATGTGAGACCTATTTATTATTATTCTAAAATATTTTTAATATCATAATATGAGCAATAAATTTTACAATCAATTTTCTTCATATAAAAAAAAATCATTTCTAATGGATTTTATCAAAAGAGTTTTAGTTGTAGCAATATTCAATCATTTTTTAGTTGAAAAAACACTTGTTTCTAACAGATTTTATCAATTAAAATTTTACTTATTAAATATTAAAATAACAAAATACAATATTTATAAACTCAATCAATTTTCTACATAGATAAAAAAGCCCAGCGGAGCGGGCAAATCGGCTTGTTATTTCCTAAACAGTGACAATTATAAAATTATTTGCAAGAATAAAATAAAAAAACCCAAAAACTTAACAAAAGAGCATAAAAAAACAAAAACACAAATGACAAAACTAAAATAAATATTATTAGTATAAACAAATTCATTTGATTTGAAGATGAAATGAAAAATAATAATAAAAAAAGAACAAAAGGAAAAAAAGAGAAATATCAATGCTAACATGATCATCAACACAAATTAAAATTTAAGGACTAAATTGAATAAAAATAAAAGCTCAATAAAAGAGAAAATGATAAAAATTTAAAACCAAAATTAAGAGTATAGACACATAAAGATGAACAAAAATAGGGGCTATTTTAAAAGGATTGGAAAAAAATTTAAAGAAAATAAAATCAAACCAAAAATTAATAGAATAAGGACAGAAATGAAAAACAATCTATGATCAATTTCAATTGAAAGACAAAATTAAAAAAAATCAACACTTCTATAGAAGAAATCAGGTTGAAAATAGAAATCAAAAGACCAAGGACTGAAATGAATAAATTATAAACAAAGAGGACATGCATGCATATTCGGTTCTAGGGGAGAGAAGAGAAAAAATGAATCGATCATTGGCAAGTCTCTGGCCACCATATGTCGTCACGCGCACCACCATGGTAAAGTCATTGTATCTCAAATAACAAGGCTCCTAATATATTGAACCACGTGGATGCCTTGAGAAATGTGATTATATAGGTATAATAAACAAGCGTGTTATAGAAAAACACCATCTCATATAGTTGTCTACATCAATTATCGAATGTCGTTCTAAAAATATCCAATCTTTCTTAGCATGTCAAATCAGTTCAAATGGCAATTGGACATTTCTAATCATTGCATGACACGCCACGCGCCACCTGCATAGCACTGAGAGAACAAAACTAACGGCATGTCAGCAGACATGCCAATTTTTTATTTAAAAAGTATTGTAAATATGTAATTATCAAAGTACCCCTTAGAACCTTCCCTAATAGGTGGAAAAAACACACGCAAATACCAAAATACCAAAATACCCCCTGGGGCAACTCTTTGTTTGTCTTTTCCAATGACAAATTAGTGCTTTCACCGTTCTTAAAAATGGAAAACCCATCAATACCCTTGCCAACAATTCTTATTTTTTTTTATCTCATTCAAGGGCAAAAAAGTTGTTTGATTATTCATAAAAATGAAATGTCTAAAATATCATTGCCCAACTAACGGTTCGTTTACTAAAGCTAAGGGTAAAACCGTAGTCTTACTGTTTAAAATAAATGAAAAGAACACAAACATCTCCAAACCCAAAAAATAATTTTTATGAACTGAAAGGTATATGAGTAATTATACTGTTTATATATTCAGCGTAATGCTTTTCATTTACATTTCAATTGTATTTATACAACTTAACCATAAACTTGACAATTGAAGATAAGCCTTAGTGTACTGGATAAGGATACATTCAAATTAAAAAATAAGACTCCTAATCTCCATCAACTGTTGCTCTTCCTGAAGACCAGGAATCCTAATCTCCATCAACTGCTGCTCTTCCTGAAGACCAGGAAGTGATTGTTGTTGTCCAATTACTGTCTAACATTGTTGCTGTCTAACATCCCCCTCAAGATGGACATCCTTGGGTAAGTCCAATCTTGTGCCCGAGTTCTTCAAATCAATAACGTGAGAGAGGTTAGTTAAGGCATCGGCGAGCTGATCATCAGAAGATACATGACAAACTCGTAGCACACCAGATTGAACTTGTTCCCGTATAAAATGAGAGTCAATTGAGACATGTTTTATCCTTGAATGAAAAACAGGGTTGGAACTTAATTGTGTGGCACCGATATTATCACAGTAAATCACATGAACTTGATTGACTTGATAATGTAGTTTTGTCAACAAGGAATATATCCAGCTAATTTCTGATGCTGTGTAAGCCACCAATCGATATTCAGCCTCTTTTATGATCGGACAATGGTTTATTGTTTCTTGGAAGACCAGGAGACATGGTTCCTGCCAAGATAGAAGATGTATGCACTAGTTAAAGAGAAGTCATCTTTGTTCCCCTCCCAATCAGCATAAAAAAATGCGTGTAATTGAGCAGGGACTGATGATGCAACAGAAGTCCCACAGTGCTACTTCTAGAGAGATAACGTAATAAATGTTTGATTAGTTTCCAATGTTCAATTGTGGGTTTTTGCATGAATTGAGACAGTTTATTCACAGCAAAGGAGACATCTGGTCTGGTAAGTGACAAGTATTGAAGACTTCCTACTGTGGCTTGATATTCAGATGGATCGTTGAGCAGCGTACCCATTGCAAGAGTGGGTGGAGGACCAGCAGGTAATGAAATGTCAATAGGTCGTAAATTACTCATGTTTGTGCGTTGAAGAAGATCCTAAATATACCTGTGCTGAGAAAGGAATAACCCGTGAGGATGGTGTTGGACTTCTACACCAAGAAAGTAAGTCAGAGGACCCAAATCCTTCAAGGAGAACCGTTGAGCTAGACTGTGGACAAAGAGATTGACAGTATGATTGTCATCACCAACGATGATAATGTCATCGACATATATGAATAAATAAAGAAGGTGGTCATGATGTTTAAAAATGAACAACGAAGTATCATTCACCAAGTTTGGGAAGCTTGAAGATAGCAGAAAGTTGTGTAGTTCATGATACACGCACGGGGAGCCTGTTTGAGCCCATAGATGGCTTTACGGAGTTTGCAAACAAACTCTGGTCTGTCTTTGTCCATAAAAGCTGGTGGTTGAGCCATGTACACATCTTCTCGCAACATCCCTTGTAAGAACACATTGTTGACATCAAGTTGTTTCAGCTTCCACTTTTGGCTTACAACAATGGATAACACCAAACAAACAGTTCTTGGTTTGACTACCGGACTGAAGATTTTGGTATAGTCAAGTCCTGGCCTTTAAAGAAAACCCTTAGCCACCAAACGTGCTTTATAAAGAGCAATGGATCCATCGAAGTTCCTCTTTACCTTGAAAATCCATTTACAACCAACTAGGTTAGAAGCACTTTGCGGAGAAACCAAATCCCATATGTGATTACTGATAAGAGCATTGTACTCATCCTGCATGGCATGACACCAATTAGAGTCTTTCAGGGCTTGCATAACAGATGTGGGTTATATGGTGGTTGTGACAGGAAGATGGGTATGAAAACTGAATTTATGATTGGGTTTGTGGATATTGTTTTTGGATCGGGTTTGCACTGGTTGAGTGGGAACAACTGGTGGAGCAGCTGAGGAGGATGAGGTGGGATTTTCAATCTGATGTGGTACGGGTAGGGTGGTTTGGGACTGAGAGCTAGTGGTAGCAGGGGTTGAAGAATTGTATGCTAGTGGGTTAGCAGAAGGTAAAACATCAGGTGACAGGCAAATGGGGGTCTGAGTGGTAGAGTTGATAATGGATATTGTAGAAGGATTCCATGCCTCTGTAGTTGAACTAGCTGAGAGGGATTGGTTATGCTGACAGGAGAAAGAATTTTGACGATAAAGGTTCAAAACAAATGTAAGCTCTTTCAGACAAGGAGTAGCCAAGAAATATGCAAGGTTTGGACCTGACATCGAGTTTATGAGTTGAGTATGGACGAAACCATGGGTAACATAAGCACTCAAAGGTTCGTAATTTCTGATAATTGGGTGGAGGGTTTTCAATACCGTTCCATTCTAGCTGGAATGGCCAGAACGTTCTGTGTCGTTAAAAAACCCAACACAAAATGGCGTTGTTTTCGTCCGAGTTTTAATTTGGTCCGTTCTGGAAATACAGGCCGTAACGTCTCGGTACCGTTCCAAGTGTGCCGTTTCAGCCTTAAAATCCTCCTTATTTTGATTAACTTGTGGTTATGTTTCTAATTTTGAGATTATATTTATTTGACTTTGTGTTTGTAAAGTATAATTTAAAGTTAATTTATCTTCAATTTTAATTATGCTTGTTAAATTAATATTTTAATTTTTTCATATATATATATATATATATATAATTAATTATATATGAACAGTACAACCCCGAAATGGCATGCCAAAATGCTCTGAAATTGAAATGTTCTGTACTAAAAAAAAGTCCGGAACGGTATTGACACCCTTGATTGGGTGTATGACCACATATCAATTCAAACAGAGAAGAGTAATGCAGGGATGCTGATGGCATCTTATTGATAAAGTAAATGGGTGTTGACAAAACAAAAGACCAGAATTGAGAAGGTAATGATTTATGTGTTAAAAGGGAAAGACCAGTCTCAACAATGTGCCTATGCTTTCGTTCAGAAATTCCATTATGCTCAGTGGTATATGAATGTGAGGTACGGTGTGATATTCCATGGATAGAAAAAAAAATCTTTGAGAGCCTCCAATTCACCCCCCATTGTCCCCGAATAGAAGGTGGTGATTTTTTGATTAAAAAATGTTTCAACAATGGCTTTGAATCATATAAATGTAGTTTTGACATCGGATTTTTGTTTTAAAGGATATAACCATGTATATCGTGTGAAATGATCAACAAACACAACATAATATTTAAAGCCATCAATTGACTGTAGAGGTGCAGTCCATACATTAGAAAAAAATGATGTCTAGTGGACGATAAGACTGTAAGGAAGACACTGAGAAAGGAAGTTTGCGACTCTTGTTGCAGCAACACGCATTGCATGAACTGTGTTCTGTCATGGAAGAAGAGTCTAGCTTATTCTTAGACACAATGAGCTGTAAAATGGGGGAGGACAGGTGACTAATCTGGAATGCCAATTTATTGGAGAAATTTTGAAACTGGAGAGGATGACTTTGGACTGAGCCCCGACCATTCATAAACACCACCATTTGTTTCACCTTGAGCTCGAACCACTCCCGTTAGCAGGTCCTTCACAAGAAAACACCATTGTAAGAATTCAATTGAAACATTATTACTGACGCAGAACTGATAAATATAAATAAGATTTTTTTATTTGTAGGACGTAGAGAATATTTTGAAGATTAAAGGAGTTGGAGGAGAAGTTTAGAGTAGTGGAGCCTGTATGTGTAATACACAAGCCTATACCATCTCCAATCATAACATCATCTAAGCTAGTGTAAGGGCTGTGAAGAGAAAGATTGTTGAGATCTGCTATAAGGTGATGAGATGCACCACTGTCCAGTAGCCATGTGGATGAACTGTGATTGTTGCTGCCAGCAATGTGAGCTTGTGGTTACCAGGTGGGAGAATTTTTTGGTCATGGAAATTTGTATCTTGAGCAACAAATTTAAAGGAGGGACATCTCGTAGCAGTATGTCCTTGGATTCCACAGACTTGGTAGTAGCCTAAGTATGGACGAGGGCCTGGTCACAGGTAGGTGTGTCCCTAATTGCCAAAATTTTGCTGTATGGGAGTACCTTGGTAAGAGGTGTGGCATTGGGATGTATTCTAAGGATGAGACCTGTGGATATTAGAGTTTGAATGTCAATAGCCTGGCCTACCAGTGACTGCATTTGTCGTGGGTGAAAAATGTAATGGTGATTTGTGTGGTGAAGGTAACGAAGCTTCAAACATGAGCAATTTCTCATGAAATTCATCAAGAGTTATTGCTATGTCTCTTGCTTGCACTGCACGCACCAACTTTTTATATTCATCTCCTAATTCCTCCAAAATCTTATTTGTGATATCCTCACCATCTATGAGAGCACCAAGTGTGGCTAGTTCATCTGCCTTTGTTTTCATAGAATATATAAATTCAGAGATGCTAAGAGAGCCCTTCATAAGGGCTTTGAAGTTGGCTTTGATTTGTTTGATGCGACCTCTAGAGGGGTTGGCATATGCTGATGCTAAGATTTTCCAGGCTTCTTGTGACGTTGCTGCTTGAGCAATAAATGGAATAATTAAGTGATGAATTGATCCAAGAAGAGCATTGAGTATTAGTTGATCTTGTCGAATCCATGAATGATACGCAAGATTGGGATTGTTGATATTATATGTGACAAGTTATTGTGGTGGGCAAGGTTTAGATCCATCAATTAAACCTTGAAGATCATAACCTATAAAGAGTGTCTGGAATTGTAACCTCCATGACAAATAGTTTGAGCTTGTGAGTTTGAGAGGGGTTTGTGCTGTGACATTGATGGTCACGAGGTTGGATAAGTTGTTTGTAGTGTTTCTGGTGTTGCTGGAATCAGCCATGATAAAAAAAATTAAGTTGCTCTAATACCATGTAAATATATTCACTGTAATACTTTTCATTTACATTTCAATTGTATTTATACAACTTAACCATACACTCAACAACCAAAGATAAGCCCTAGTGTACTGGATAAGGATACATTCAAATTCAAAAAATAAGACTCTTAATCTCCATTAGCTGCTGCTCTTCCTGAACACTAGGAATCTTAATCTCCATCAGTTGCTGCTTTTCCTGAAGACCAGGAAGTGATTGTTGCTGTCCAATTACTGTCTAACATTGTTATTGTCTAACATTTACAACAGTGAGTGTTAGAAGAATTGAAAGGAGAGATAGAAAAAAAGTAGACAGAAAGAGGTAGGTTTTCCAATACTCTGTAAAATGTTCATGAGCCTTTTATTCTACTACAACTCTTGCTGCTTCACAATTGCCAAGCTAGACCTTCATGCTATAACAATTATTTCCCTCTGCAGAAACCCTTGACTTCGCGAATCCACATTAAACCTAGGAAATTGCATATTCAAGTTCTTGGCCTCTCCTTATTCGGATGACACCATCAATTCAAAACCATGCCACCTGCCTCACACTACTACAAAACAAGCTGGCTAGGAATAGATTTTAGCAACAAAATAATGTTGTTGTAGCAATGGAATGTGTTTAGCAACAGAAAATTTATTACAAATTTGATTATTTTAAAACTGCAACACATAATCTGTTGCTGATTGAAAAAAATAGTTTTGGGCAACAAAATAATGTATCAACAACCAATTGTGTTTAATAATAAAAAAAATCCATTGCAAATTCAAATGTGCAATGAATTTTTATTGCTATTTGAGAAAACCTTGCATCAAATTATCCGATACTAATTAATATAATTGTTTTTAAATTATAATAATATCGAGCAAATTTTACGCAGCATGACAGAAAATCGTTATCTTAAGAAATAAATAGGAAATCAACTCAGTCGGTCAAAATCTTCTAGACGCACACGGTTGACATAAACTCTTTCCCTTCTCCTCTTCCTTTCCCTCCCCTTTCTGTCTATGCTTTCTACATCTTCCAGACATCGGTTGTGAAGACAAAACCCTAGTGGCTCCTTGAACTCGACCATCTTCTCGCTGCTTAGAAGGAAAACACCAGTAGCAGTCATGGGTAAAATGAATGGTTCTCTAGCTCGTGCTGGTAAGGTGAGAGGCCAAACTCCCAAAGTGGCAAAGCAAGACAAGAAAAAGAAGCCCGACTAGTGGCCGTGCCCACAAGAGGATGCAATAGAGTCGTCGTTTTGTCACTGCAATTGTGGGATTTGTTAGGGAGAGAGGGCCCAAATCCTCTGAGAAGTAAAGCTTGAGAGAATGAGGAGATGAAGAAACAGTTGTTGGCTTTTAAATGAAGAAACATTGATGCTTTTCCTTTCTAACTATGACAATGCTATTACAACTTTCTTTTAGTTGTTGATATTAACTAGTCACACTATGTTGAGGATCTGCTCTTTTTGTTAATTATATATGATTTGATTTTTGTTAAAATTTAAGTGTATATTTCTTTAATCTCATTTTCATGTTTACAATGCAGAAATCTATATATAGAAGCTATTCATACTACAATACAAAAGACACAAATATTAACAATTCTCTGTTATAACAAGAATTTGTTATAACAAATCTCATTACAACTGGATTTTAACACTCCCCCTCAAGTTGGAGCGTAGATGTTTATCATGCCCAACTTGTTAATTGCGTGGTGAAACACTCTTCCTGAAACCGCTTTTGTGAGTACATTCAACTGATCTTCTGACCTTACAAACGGAAATTGTATAACTTTCTGATCAAGGTTTTCTTTAATAAAATGTCGATCGACTTCGACGTGTTTGGTACAATCATGTTGTACAGGATTGTGTGCAATTTTGATGGCTGCTTTATTATCACAATATAAACTCATGGATGACCCATAATCAACTCCCATTTCCATAACACATGCTTTATCCATAATAACTTGCACACACCATGAGCCATACCTCGGTCATCTGCCTCTGCACTTGATCTGGCGACCACTTTCTGTTTCTTGCTTCTCTAAGTTACTAGGTTACCTTCTACAAAGATAAAGTACCCTGACGTCGATCTTCTATCTGTCTGATCTCCTGCCCAGTCTGAGTCTGTGTACCCTTTAATTTCACGAACTTCATTTTTTGTGAATAGTAGTCCTCTTCTTGGTGCACTCTTCAAATATCTTAAAATCTGATATACTGCTTCCATATGCTCCTCTCCTGGTGAGTGCATGAATTGACTCACCACGCTAACTGCATATGCTATGTCTGATCTCGTATGTGATAAATATATCAGTTTCTCGACTAACCGTTGGTACTGTCCTTTATCTGCTGAAGTTTGATCCTCTGACTCCCCCAGCTTGTGGTTCATCTCCATCGGTGTATCAACTAGTTTACATGCTAGCATTTCGGTTTCTGTTAATAAATCTAACACATATTTCTGTTATGATAGACATATCCTAGTTCTTCACCTTGAAACTTCAATCCCCAAGAAATACTTTAGTTGTCTCAGATCTTTTATTTCAAATTTCAAGCTAGAAATCGTTGTAGCGCTTTTCTTTCTTCTAGATCATCTCC
Source organism: Salix udensis (assembly GCA_029204005.1). NCBI lineage: Eukaryota > Viridiplantae > Streptophyta > Magnoliopsida > Malpighiales > Salicaceae > Salix > Salix udensis. The sequence goes on along the minus strand of CM055019.1, from coordinate 6,342,519 downwards.
TGTTAGAACCATGTCATCCACATACACTATTAATGCTGTAGTCTTCCCTTCCTTGTGTTTTATAAATAAAGTATGATCGGAGTTACTTTGTTTATAGCCAAATCCCTTCATTGTGGAGGAGAATCTTCCAAACCAAGCACGGGGTGACTGTTTTAGACCATATAACGCCTTCTTCAACTTGCATACTTTGTTTATACTTGGGGATTTACCTTTAGCTCCGGGTGGTAAATCCATGTAGACTTCTTCGTCAAGGTCTCCATTGAGAAAGGCGTTCTTGACATCAAATTGTTGCAATACCCAATATCGGTTCACCGCAAAAGCTATGAGGATACGGATGATGTTGATTTTTGCAACCAGGGCAAAGATCTCCTGATAGTCTATTCCATATTTCTGTGTATATCCTTTTGCCACTAACCTTGCTTTGTACCTGTCTTTACTGTCATCCGCCTTTAGTTTAACTGTGAAGACCCATTTGCATCCAACGATCTTCTTCCCCTCGGGTAGTGGACACAACTCCCAAGTGTTATTCTTTTGGAGTGCTTCTAATTCTTCATTTATTGCCACCGTCCACTTTGGATCTGCTAATGCATCCTGTACATTACTAAGAATAAATACAGTAGATAATTGATTAACAGTTAATGCATACAAACTTGACAACTTATGGGAAGAGACATAATCACTGATTGGGTATTTAGTCTTGTTTTTCAGATCAAGTTCATATTGTTTCTTCACGACTCCTCTATTTTATTTGCTCTATTTTCAACAATAATAGGATTTTTGTTATCAAAAATAGGAAGGATAGGATTTTGATTTACCTGAGGAAGGACATTCTGGGTTGATTCTTCGGTTAATGGTGTAGACATTGGCAACTCTGATGATAAAGAGGGGTTATTGCTCGGAAGATTCTGATCAATGCAAGGTTCCAAATCCTTACTGTCACGAGGAGCTACATTATTTTCCCTTATTTCCTCAGAACAATTCTCAACCATTCTTCCATTTTCCTCTAATTCAAATATATCGTCATTCTCTTCATTGTTTCTCTCCCCCTGAAGAGATGACCCAGAAGCTCCCCCTGAGTAATAGGGTACCATTTCATGAAAGGAGGTATCCAAGGTCACATGTAACTTTGGGTGTAGAGGATCATAACACCGGTACCCTTTCTGAAATTCTGAGTATCCAACAAAAACACACTTCTTTTCACACGGGTCCAGTTTATTCCGCAGACCTTAGGTATGTAAACATAGACTGTACATCCAAATATTTTCAGTTCTAGGTTTGGTAAATGAGGGACGGATAGCAAGGATTCCATCTTTTGTTGAGGAGTTTGAAAATAGATAACACTGGATGGTGTGCGATTGATCAAGTAGGCAGCTGATTTTATCGCTTTACCCCAATAAAACTTGGGCATATTCATGCTGAATAGTGAGGCGTAGACGACTTCCATAATCTATCTATTTTTCTGCTCGGCTAGCCCATTTTGCTGTGAAGTGTAGGTGCATGATGTTTGGTGTTGAATTCCATGGTTGCCCAAGAATGTACCTAAAATTTTATTCATAAACTCCGTATCATTATCTGATTGCATTGTATGAATCAGCCTCTGGTATTGGTTTATCACCATTTTATGAAATTCCTGAAAAGTTGTACTTACATCGCTCTTATTCTAAAGAAGAGAAATCCAAGTCATCCGAGTACACACATCAATAAATGTAACAAAATAACAAGCATGTGAAAATGACGGGACCTTTACAGGACCCCAAACATCAGAATGAATAACTGCAAACGGTTCTGAGCTTTTATTCAAACTTGGTAAATAAGGGATACGGTGGCTTTTTTCCAGTTCACAAATTTCACATTTAAATTCTAAATTACTGATATTTGAGAACAAAGTGGGTTGCTAGTAACCCTTTTTGGTGATAAATTAACTGGCTTTTTTCCAGTTCACCAATAATTCATTGGTGATAAATTAACAACGACAAATTTGTGGGTTGCTAGTAACCCTTTTTTTAGTAGTGTCATGGAAGCTGATGTTGGAACACCACTAAGCAATAGATAACCAACATTCATGCCATTTCTTTGAATTATGCATTGCCATGCATCAAAGATAGATTTCCAAATATTGATTTACCCTATTAATCTTAAGAAACTTACTAACAATTTGACCACAACTTATTGAATAACTCTTTAAAAAATTATGAAAATTTTATTTTTGTTAGTCGCAATGGTTGCTGATAGATGTAAGGATATTCCAAGAACACCTTGACCACACTGTTTCGTTATTTCACTGTTGTTTCAACTATCTTTTTCATTATAAATCAATATAATATACCCTTCAATCTTTTATATCTATTTTGAATACCAACATGCTCTTCAATGTAGATTGATGATCTTTTATCATTAACTTTTCTCTAAAATTACCTTCAGATTCAATCATTATTCTATTTTTAAATCTCAAGATTTCTTCTAAATAAGAGTAATTTGGCTAACTACTTAATTAACTATTTTTTTTAGTAATGATATTTTGTATGAGGATCATCGTTATAAATTTTCTTAATGTCTTCATGCCAAGCTTTAACCACAACTATGATTGCCATCAATTCTCCATATATTTTTCTTCATAATATATTAGCTATAACATTTTCCTTTTTATTTTGTAAAAAATTTGATATTTAAGCCCTAATAAATTGGAAAATTTTATTGTTTTTCTTACGAAACTCCAGCACCAAGTGGAATTGAGCCCTGTCTCACTCTAACATACAGATTAGCCTCTCTTTGAAGTTTAATATTTTCTTGTAATATCACCCCCTCACGTCATTTCAAAAGAAGGAAATAATATCTATGTATGAAAGGTAGTGAAGAAAGACATTATGATGACTTTCAATTTTGTTTTCAATAGAAAATGGGTACCATTGGCTTCTTTTTCCTTGTTAATGGCAACAATAGGCTTAACAAGTTTTAAATTCAAATCCTAAACCCTAACAAAACCCTTAACAACAATACTAGACAAACTATCTTCTTCAACAAAGGTGAGGAAGTTGAAGGAAGTAATGACAAGGAAGGTTTTAAGGGTGCTTGGTATTTAGCTACACATAATTTTAGAATTCTCAAAACCACAACCATAAGGAGCAATTAAATCGGCTTCGAAAGAGAAAAGGAAAATGATTGTTCAACATAAAACTGTGGTTAGTGAGCGAGTTTGCTCTACTAGTATAACAAGTTGACCATGTTGAAATTCAATATTAACTAGCATTTAGAGTTTGTTAGAACCCCACAATATTATAATAAAACTCTCGTTAAATGAGGAATCCTAGTTAATATAGAAATCCTTGATGAAGAAGAATTTGTAATATATTAGTTTATTAGAATTATTTGTTAATTATAATGTTAGCTTCCTAAATAAATTAGGATTTCTTTTAATTTCTTAATTGTTTAGAATTTGAGACTTATAAATAGGCATGTCATTAAAAGCATAATATATAAGCGTAAAGAGATGAGATAAAATACATAAGGAAGGTCGTGCAAAAGATATAGATAAGGAATCAATAAGCACCCATAATCATCCACTAAAGTCTAGATGATGCCATTTTTGAGATACTAGTAAACATAACTACCGCTAAACAAGCATATGAAGTTTTGCAAGAAGTAAACTAATAAGCAACAATATGATTAATTTACATTAAGAAAAAACTACATGGTGACTTTAAAAAGTTACCTATGCTTGAATAAGAGAATATTTTAGATTATTTTGTAAGAATATTAAATATTGTTCATATAAAATCAGATAAAGACATATGCATGGTAGAAAAAGATCTTATGCTCATTAAAAAAAAAGTTATATTACGTGGTAGTTGCAATAAAAGAGTTATAAAATATAAATGTTCTTTCAATACAAGGTTTAATGGGAAAATTATAAGATCATGAAGAAAAAGTTAATGAGATTTAAGAAGATATGGGTGCAAAAAGACTTTTTTAAAAGAAAAACAGTCCTAGATATTTCTAAAGAGATAAAGAACATGAATAAATAGAAAAGAAGAAGAAGGAAGGTTCACATAAATAGGTAAGGGTGGCCTTAACAAGCTAATTAATTGACTAATAAAGGGGATTGGTCAACTCGTTCAACTAATAATAGCAATCTAGAATCCAGATTTAACAACACGTTTGACAAATGAAAAGTTAAAATTATCAAAAGACAAGTTATTATGCTAGGGATTGTTGGAGTCCAACCAAAAAGGTATAGGAGAATATAAGTTTTATGATAGAAGAAGACAAGGAAGTCACCCTACTAGTAGTGCATAATAAAAGAATGTGAGACAAAAAGAGCATGTGGTATATAAACAATATAGCCAGCAACCACATGTGTGGAGATAGAGACAAGTTAATGGATCTTGATGAAGTAATTAAAGGTAATGTTATATTTACATGAGATTCAAAAGTATCATCAAAGGAAAAGTTATGATTTTAATTAAATTAAATTATGGAATTTGTCAAATTATTAGTTGTATCTATTATATACCAATGGTGAAAAACAATATATTGAGCTTAGAACAGTTATTAGAGAAAGGGTATGAGATTAAGATCAAAGATCGTACTTTCTTATTACTTGATACTAAAGGATTTATGATTACAAAAGTAGTCATGATAAATAATATAATATTCTTCCTAAACATAGAGACAAATATGTCTAAATACCTAAATACATATGTGAAAGATAAAACTTGACTTTGACATATAGGATTTAGTCATGTTAGCTTTGATAGCTTAAAAATAATAACATAAAAGAAGATTTTAAAAGGTCTACCATCCATTATACATCTATATTAGTTGTATAAAGGATGTTTAGTAGGCAAGCAATTTAACAAAAGCTTCTTAAATCAGTCTACATCAAGAGCAAATCAACCCCTATAAGAAAATTCATACTGATGTTTGTGGTCTTATCAAACCATGTTTGTTTGGTTAAAATCTCTATTACTTACTTTTTATTGATGACTTTAATAGAAAAATTTGGGTATACTTCTTAAGAGAAAAGTCTATTGTGTTTAGTTGTTTTAAGAAGTTTTAGATGTTAGTTGAAAAAATGTTTATTTTATAAAATCACTTAGGACAAATAGGGGTGAATTTTGTTATAATGATATTAATGAGTTTTATAAAGATAATGGTATAAGGAGACTCCTAATAGTGCCTAGATCCACACGACAAAATAAAATGATAAAAAAGAATAGAAGGCTTTGTGTTATTAACTTGTCGAAAAGGCTCTCTACTAAAGGCTCGATTGACATAATTCTATAAGAAATATGGAGTGGAAAAAAGCCAAATATTTCTCACTTAAAGTTTTTGGGAGCATTGGTTATGTGGATGTAGATGATCAAGTAAGGACCAAGTTAGATAACAAGAGAATAAAAAAAGATCTTTGTGGGCTATGATCAAAAGTAAACAGAATATAAGTTTACAACCCTAATGAAGAAAAGATAGTGATTAGTGAAGATGTTGAATTTAATGAAGAAAAGATGGTGATTAGTAAAGATGTTGAATTTAATGAAGAAGAAGCATGAGATTGGAAGATAAATGACAATGATAAATGTCATATCCTAATTTTTGGGTTATTCCCCAAAATGTACCAAAAAATAACAAAAATAAAATAAAAGGGGCTGGTGTCGGCAGAAAAATTAATGCGGAAATTTTGGACGTTTTTGAAAGCCCGGTCGTATCTCTTTTTACCCAGAAATGAAGGAAAATGCAGATTTAAGGCTAAAATAATTTATTATTGAATAAATCTACATAACAGTTAAGTCGAAAGACATAATTATATTTTTATGGGCCAATTCGATTTAATCGTCGGGCAATTTTAAAGTGTAATTATGCTTTGGAATTAATTGAGAGCTCAATTGAAGGATTTAATTAAGCGCAAGGGCTTAATTATACTTTAAATGGGTCAAATTAATTTTTATTAAGAGCTTAATTGACGAGAAATCAAGTTTAGAAGCCTAATTTGGGTTAAATTGAGACGATCAGAATTTTCGGTGACGAAACTTTTCGGGTGAAATCAGAAACCAAAATTAAACATAAAACATCGTTCTTTCTGGTTTTTCCTATCAAAAAACTCTTTTTTTCACAACTTATTAATTCAAAATTTTCAAAAAAAAAAAAAAAGCCCATCACCGGAGCATGCTTCACCATGCTGCAGCCATGCCCCTTCCCTTCTGCAACACTCAATATCCCATTCCTGGACAACTTCCCCCATGCCGTGCACCATGCTTCTTCGCCTATAAATAGGAGGAGAATATACACAGAGAGGGGGAGATCATCTTAGAAAAACGGAAGGAAAATTTGGAGACAGTGAGGGGAGTTCATCAAAAAACTGGGAAAATAACACTAGGGAGCACGGGGGGGAGAAAATACACCGAAGAGGGAAAAATCTTGACTGAAGAGATGTCGTTTTAATATTGAAACTGGGGAAACTTTGACAGTGACGACGGGGACAAACATAGACACAGGACACGTACACGACAGAATTTTAGCCAACTCATGGCTGGAGATCCATCACCGGCAGAGGCTCCTTCCTCTCTCTTCCCCGCTGCAAATATTCTCTTTCACAGCTAACAACCCTTGCAGTCCTCTCTCTCTCTCCCCGACAATGCCCGCTCTCTCTCTAAAAATCATCAACGAGTAGCAGCTCCTCCTCTCCTCCAACAGTAGCACAATCACGACAGCAGCCAGCCCTCTCTTCCCCTCACCATCGTGAGCTACGTCGCCAGCAACTCCAGCTCAGCTTTCTTCTCCAGCTCCGGCGAGCATCAGCAGCAGCAGGGACGAGGAGCAGCAACGGTTCCAGCATAGTCCAGCAGCTTCAACAGCTCATTCCGGCCACCACGGGCCACCATTTTTGGCCCCACCACGACAGGGAGAACCACCCCGACATCCTCTACCCGAAGGTAGTGGCAGTTAAGACCGACCACCACGCTACTGTTCACGTAATACGTGACAGTGCCCGACCCCCTTTTTCTTTTCTTTTTCTTTTTTTTTGGTTGGGCTGGACTGCTTGGCCCAGCCCAGTTGGCTGGGCCGGGTCCAGCCCAATCCAGCAAAGTTGGGCCTTTGGCCCAACTCCTTTTTTAAAAAAAATACAAAAATACATTTTAAAAAAATGTTTTGTTTTCGTGCATACGACCGAATTCCAAAAAATTTCCATGTTTTTTTTTGTAAAAAAAAATATATTGCATCTTTCTCATATTTTAAAACGAAAATTGGATATCATAACCGGTTTATGATTATCCTTTGGAATTTGGCCAAAATATCAAAAAATAAAAAAAATATATTTTTGTTTTAGCTATCTCGGTGTAAAATTACATTGTAAAATACATTTGGAGATACTAAAAAAGATTTTCTTTTATTGCGCTGTAAACTTACATTGTAAAGTACACCCGCAAATAATAAAAAAATGTTTTTTTTATGCAGTGTAAAATTCTTTTGGTTAACCTTTCAAACTCCTAACGAGGTAGAGATTCTCTCACGAAGAGAGATCTACATCGAGCTTTAGAAAAGACAAAATAAATCAAACTTAAGAAAAACAATCAAACAACAATGCAGCTTGCCTTAGGTAGGGTGCACTGGAGGTGATGCGTCTTCCCCTTGCACAACAAGTCCCCTTATCCAAGACTCTTGCAGACCACTAGGTTCCTAGTAACCTTAATACTAGGTGGCGACTCCTAATAATTATAGTCGTAATTTTGCGACTATAAAACACACCCTATTTTCACCGCGCGCCGTTGTCCCCCCAATCCCGGAGGACGGCGAGGCGCGAAGCGTGAAAAAAATCGTCGTCGCGACAATAAATATAATTTCTTATTGATTCTTGATGAAGAGAAGGAAAGGTATGGAGATCATGAAAAACCTATAGTCACACCTCCATAAACACTAATGAGCTTAACTTCTTCGTTTTATATTTCTAGCGCAAGCTCAATTAGTGACACTCTACAAAGTCCACCTAGAAAGATGAGGAGCCTTGATCACTTATATGAGATGACTAATCTTTTTAATGATGATGTATCATTATATTGTGACATTGCCATATGTAATCTTGTAGTGTTTGAAGAATCAATAAAAGATAAAAAATAGAGAATTATTATGGATGAAGAGATTGCATCAATTGAGAAAAAATAACATAAAAAAATTGGTTTCGATACCAAGTAGAGATATATATAAAGAATAACTAATATATATATATATATATATATATTTGATTCCAAAGGCTTAAGGCTTCATTTGAATTGGATTGATGACACCTGGGTCTGACTCAAAACGCAGCGTCAAACAACAGGTTCGGTTCTTAGGTCAATGACAGAAGTAGAAGTGGAGCTTGGAAAGGAGTGGTTGCCTGAAGTTGTCATAAATAAAAAAAAGAAGGACAAAACTTTCTTGGTGAAGTAGGGACGAGGCTGGAACAATGAAAACAATCGTGGATACATGTTTTGGCTTTGGCTGGAGATCTGGAGTAATTACAAAACCTCTTGCAGGGAGGAGATGGGATGTCTCTTTCAAGCACGGAAATGAGGACAGGGAGCTTTGTCCTTCAAAGATAAGGCCCATCGATCTGTAATGGTTGATGGAAAATTGATTAGTAAATCAAAGGTGTAATATTCACTTGGGCCATGCATTTTCTTGGTTTTTGTTCTTAACAGTAGCAGGGGGCTCATAGTATGTGGTTTCATCTGCTGTGCGCTCAGCCCACACAGACACCTTTTATTATCGTATAAGAAGCTTCACTTGTAGTATTTTTACAGGGTTTTTTTTTATTTATAAAACCAGCTAAGTTAAAATTATGGTTAAAACAGCTGAAATTGAACCGAAACCAGTTTAAATTGATTAGTTTCGGTTCAGTTTGGTTTTTGAACCGAGATCATGAGGGCTTTCTTATCTTATGGCTTGGTGTTTCGTTATACGGAAACTATTTAATAATAACTCTGTCAATTTCATCAAAACTTGCAAATTTCTTAGCTGAGTTTCAAAGAGATGCATTAGCTATTACAAAGATAAATTGCTCAACTCTGTTTGTGTGTGTGTGTTACAAAAATTTCTTCACACTAGGGAATCAAACTAGTTTCAACTAAAAATAATTAAAAAGTAAAATTAAAAAAATTAAATTACTGTGGAATCCAAAAAAATGTTTTTATATTACTTTTTAAATTACTGTGAAATCTAAACAATTGCTTCTTGCAATCAATTCAATTGACCTTTGACCACAGAAAATGCTATTTTGCTTTCTCCCCACGAACATATAAGTCTCCGCGGAAATAATTTTCTTTTGCTTTTCTGCTGTCTATTCATTATTGAATAAGGAAATACAACCACGCTTCTTCATGGAGCCATACTATTTTATATATATAAAAAATATTCCAAGTATTGAGATAAGATAAAAAAAATATAAATTCAATATAGTTAAGTTAGCATGGGACATCCGTTAAACTCGGTCTAAATTATATGATTGAAGAATTTGATAAAAAAAAAATTGTAAGACTTTTTTTAAAAAAAATAGAGTAACTTTTCAAATATATAACCCGAGTCATTAGACCTAAAACACAGAAGCACTCAATCTGGAAAAATCATGAAGTTCATAAATTAAATATTGAATGGTGAAATTAAAGAACAAAACAATTTCAATCATACAAAAGGATATTAAAAATAGTAATTCAAAAATCAAAATCACTATGACCACCATTATTAATAAGTAATATCATCATTTATTTGCCGTGTCATATATTATTAGTAGTAGCACCCATCACCACCACCACTATTATGACTATGAGTGTTACTACTACTACTACCATAACTAATGTTGCTACTACTGCTATTATTGTTATTGGTATTATTTTTATTGTTGTTGAAAAAATAGAAACCATTAACTAGATTTGGATGATAGAATTGAAAACTATAAAAATCTTGACAAAAAGGCCATGAAAAACAATAAGAAATCAAAATAAAAAGGACCAAATTGAAATTCACAAAAGGGTATATACGTTATTGAAAGCTAAAAATACAGCAAGTGATTAATTAAGCACTGTGCTGTTCCTTCATTTCCTATCGTATGTTACCTTGACATCACTGTTTCAATTTGCTTCTTGGATAAAAGCTAAAAGTCGATATAAAATAGCCGGGCAGAGGAAGCATGTACGTACAGGTTTGAGAATTTATAGTTTTTTTCAGGGAAATTGAACTCACAGAAGCATGACAGGAAGTTGAAGAGGTAAGATAATCGGGCCTTACAAAAAGTGTAAACAAAGGCTTAAAAGTGATTAGAACATGGGAAAAGTTTCTTAAATGAATTGAAAGCCTTTTGCTTTGATTCAAATAGCAAACAAAGGCCACTAATAATGAAACCCTAAATTATTGTGTGGCCCCCCTACTTGCTAACTAAGCCCTGCCTTCTCCCAGTATATCCAGATTTTAAAGCTTGTTTCGTTTTCCTGTGCATGGTTTGACAGCACAGTGTTCTTCCTTTCAATTATCTTTGATTTTATCCTTCGTTTTTGACAAATCATGGCCTACTCAACTATTTTCTTGGTCAGGAAAGCACTGTCTGTGCTGTGGTCTCCATTCAAATTCAAAGATCATCTACAGAGATGTGTCCTCGTTAGAGTCCCCACCATCCCATGTTTGGTTGAAAACTTTCATAATGTGAAACAGAAAAGGGTCCAGCATTTGTCCGCTCATCATTTTAATCTTCCAAACTCAATCATGATTCAACCGTGTAGACAACTGTGTTAGACAGGCGCAGCAGTCCCAATATATTATCAATTAGGAAAAAGAAAACACTTTACAAGAAACTTCGACAGATTCTGCAATGTGCATGGAAGAATTATTGGCCCTCCTAATAAAGGATAGCCTCTCTATAAGCTGCATATTCAAGTTGAGGGAGTGGATGGCATTTGTCTACTTTCAGGTAATTATGAATATATTTGCAGGTGAACAGCAGAAAAGTAAACGATAACCTAAAGCTAGATGAGATAATGGATGACACCTTGGCGATTTCATCTTTTCTGTAGTGTCCAAAATTAAAAGGCTGAAAAAAAGAAGAAGAAAAGACGAATCGATTAGGTAGGTTATAGGCTTTAGTTCTTTACTATCCAGTCATCTACAACCCATCTTCCGTGATATAATGTGGAGTGGACAAAATCGTTTTTGAGCGCAAAAACTAAAATCACATGAAAAAAAATAGCTTAGAGGGCAAAACAAAAGCATGGGGATTGAAAGAAAAAATGGAATTGCAATAATAATGTATTTTAATTTATTTATTTTAAAAATATATATTAAAAAGCCAATTAAAAATAAGAAAAATAAATCAAGATGATAAGAAAAACAATGAAGTGGAAAGAAGGAAATCTAAAGAAGAAAAATCAACGTGATATTGTTTAAAGAAACATATTGACATAATTACATAACAAATTTAACAAGGCTAATCCGAGCTAAGTTGATAAACTTATGATCTAGATCATAAAATCGTGATAGTCTTGTAAAAAACAACTTGGAACAAACTAATCCTACATCAACTAAAATGAAATATATCATGAAGACCAAATCAAAATTAATAAATAAATGCTTCAAAAAAAATCTATATAGAATCTTTATAAGAAAATAATAATGTAGAGATGAAAATATATTAGATCAACCTTAGTTTCACGACTTAGCCTGTCAAATTTATAGCTTTGGTCATATATTTTATTGAGTTTAATAATTTTTTTGTTAAATTTGTTTTTACATCAGTATATATTAAAAAATTTAGAAAACAATATCAAGAACAAAATTAAAAGAGAAAAAAAAAGGACTTAAAAATAAAAAGGTTAGTGGTGCAAGCTTGGACCTTGTAGCCTAAGACGCCTAGGCCTTTAAAAACAAAACCATGACATGTATGCATGAGCTTGATTTATTTATAAAAGAAAATTGTAAGGGTGGATGATATATTTTTTTGAGAAAAAGCTGGCAGATTGTAAAAGTATAAAACTTTAGGGATCAAATTAAATTGTAATGACTAAATTATATATTGTCCAGAATCTGACCATTATAAAGATGATTAAAAATTAAGAAGATAACAGTTTTACCAAAAATATCATTTTCCAACCATTTTGTACCCAAAATACCTAAAAACACCATAAAACTTTTTATAAAGTTTTTGATACCAAGATAGATCTTTTTCATGGCCAAAATCACTATCGACCATTGATCATAATTTGATGACTTTCTCTCTCATCTCTAAAACCCTATGGAATATGTATATATATATATATATGAATGAATTCTTTGACCAAAATTAAATTTTGAAGAAATATATGAACTATCAAGGTTTAAAAATAGAGGTAGAGGGAAAAAAAATGATGTTTTCACCTAAAATTTAGGTCAACCATGGCATTGCTCCATGTTTTCAACTCTACTCCATCATCATATAATGTTTTATTCCTTAACAAATTAAGCATCCAATTGAGCATACAAGGATGCAAATAAAAAAATAAGATGAAAAATGTGTGTTTACAATAATCAACCACATTATATTTTAATTGCTAGTATAGTTAAAGGATATAGAGATATTAGTACAATTAAAATGGAACCTAACCACAAACTATTCCATAATTTACAAGAAATTATTTTATAGGTATGTTCCACATTATGTATCAAGTCAATGTTTTATGAACTTAACAAAAAAAATATCTAGGTTGTGAAAAATTATTTAGTATTTTTATTAAACTTGACCTAACACGTCAATCATGAATCTCTTGATTTGAAACATTGCTTAGCTATGGTTGAAAATCAAACCTAGTAAGAGTTCCATCAATGTGAACCAATCAACTAAATTTGTCCGAAAACATCTTGATCAACTGATAAAAAAAATCTAACAATGAAATTAAGAAAAAAGAGCGAGATTAACCAAAAACAAGTTTTACTCAATTTTTTACTTAACTCGGGTTTAAGAATAAATTGTGTAAGAGTTGACTTGATGTGACCCAATCAACTTGGTTGGTTCAAAAGAAATTCTTATTAATTGGGAAAAAAAGGATAAAATTTACAAAAGAAAAAAAAACAAATATTCACTTAACACATTGCTTAGTTTAGGTTTAAAAAAAACCAAGTGGGTGTTGCCCAAATGTAAGACTTGATTAATCCAAAAACAACATAGATAATTGTAAGAACTAATTGATGTTGAAATTGAAATAAGAGAATGCGAGAAAAAAGAGAGAAAAGGGCGGGTTGAATTGAAAACAGAAAAAGAAGGAGCTTTCACTATTCATATGAAAAGTGAAGCTCAATAATGATTCTCGGTTGTTTCATCATATAAATAAATTTAATAATACTTAGTTGTTTTAGTATAGAAACAAATTTATCAAGATGTTTTTATATATTATATCATTTCACAATTATATTCTCATGTAAAAATAACATGATAACAATCATAGCTTTTAATCTATTCTCACTCCTTAAGTAGATATTAATCTTGTGTAAAATATCTCAAATAATGTTTTATCTATAAAATAATTTATAAATATATATATAAAAAATACAATAATAATGATAATAACAATGATAATGAGTTATATTGGGTGATAGTGGTAGTAGTGTTTACAGTGATAGGGAAGAAGATGAAGGTGATTCTGTAGTGGAGATAATGGTGGTATTGATGGACAAGTGAACCCATCAAAAAATATTTCTCGAAACTTTGATTAAGAAAGGCTATAATTTATAGCTTTTTTTAAACTTGTTTTTTTTTTTCAATCTTCAACTAAAAAGCTACCACAATGTCAAAAGTAGTTGTTAGTGTAATGGTTATAGTAGTGGTGGCATGAAGATATTGGTGATGGACGCAAAGACGACAATTATAAAAATGGTGATGATGCAAGTTATAATAGCAAGGTGATGATATTATGATGAAAATACTATGATGATGATATTATGGGAAAATGAATTCTTTTTCAATCCTTATATTATTCAATGAATCTCTCTCTTATCTCTTATAATTACTGGTATGCAGCACAATGACAATTAAGTTGAAGGACTAAATTGTAAAAGTATAAAACTTTAGGGACCAAATTAAATTTTAATGACTATATTAAATTTTTGTTTGTCACTGCTCCTCTACACCGACTTCGACAATATTTTTTTTTAAAAAAAAGAACCCTACATTTATTATTATTGATGATAAAACTTAATCTGTTAATCCAGTTGGTGGGACCATGTGTGTCAATATGCAACTTGCACAGTGGATAATATCCAATCTATCTTGAATGCCAGCTCGGAACATGGAAAGAAAATAAATCAGAAATTTAAGAGGAAGGCTATCTATCCCTTAAATTTCGCTTGCATAAATCAACAGTGGTCAGTCAGCCTGAGAAAAATGCGGCCACTCTATCCTTGGCCGAGCTGTTATTGAAAAGTCCTGACCAAGTTGCCCGTCCACACATCAAAGCAAACATTGAAGGCACACGTTAAAATAAAAAGGTTTTTTTAGATTTGATGAGGACAGTTTTTCTTTTTTCTTTTTCAAGACTCGGGAAAACTTGTTCTATAATAGAATTATTCTATTTCCTAAATTGAACATATTATAATTAAAAATAAAGTATTTTTAAATTTATAATTACAATAAAATAAAGAAATACATGGCTTGCACACGGATCAAGGCTCCTCCAATTGCATTAGAAAGCAATAAAAAAAAACACGGCCGGTAAAAATATGGTCGTTCAAGAGCATCATCAAGAAAAAAAAATATTTAGAAAAATCAAATTAGTAATATAATTTGTTTTCAATTTTGTTCTTAAATTCTAATTTGACGTATATTATTTTTTTAAAAATAAGATCTTTATTCATTTGATTATTTATTTATTTATTCTTTTTCCCTTTTATAAAGGTTTTATTGATTTTCAATTTAACTCTTTAATCTTAGTTTAAGATGTGTTTTTTTTTCTAATTTGGTCCTCATTGTTTTGATTTTTTTCTCAAGTTTTTTTTTTTATCTTACCCCTCCAATAAAAAAATATCGGTTTCCCTCTTATTTGTTTTTATTTTAATTTTCATCCTTATTATTTTTATTATATATACATTAAATCCTTTAGTGTAATAGTTTTTTTTTCTTGATTCTTCCTTCAACTTTAAATTTGTTGAGAATTGAGATTACCTTCTCCTTTTTCTACTCATGGGTTTAAAAAGGTAAAATAGGTTAACATCTATTTTTGCCTTTTTTTTTACTCTATTATAGTTTTGGGTTTACCTTCTATGCAAACTACCGACAAGCTTTCATTGATTAACATAAGTTGACTTTGATATTTTTAGGGTTTTTTTTTTGAAATAATATATTTTTAATTTCAACATATAATGTATTTTTTTGTTTGAATTGATCAATGTTTTTTTTTTTTTTTTCTTTCAGATTTATTTTCTTATGTCAAATATCTTAATTTTAATTATTTTCTTGATTAAATAATAACTTATTTAACTAAATAAATGTAAAAATAGTTCAATTTATAATTATAATTTCTTTATATATTTAATGACCCCGGTATAAAATCCATTACATTCATTATATATAAAATATAAATATCCAACGCACAGCTAGTTTACGCGCAAAGAGCGCATACTCCAATGTTTTATTTGAATAATGTAAGAGATGTTCCTTCCTGCCTGTTAATCAAATATTCTACTGTTTTTTTTCCGCTTAAAAATCAATGCTAAAGACAACCGTCACAACAGAAAAAATTTCCACCAGCGCATTTTATGTTTCACAAGTCTCTCTCTCCGACAAGCTTTGATACAGCAAGTGGGGTCTTGACCTAGCAATTAAAGTGATTTGTTTTTTTTTCTATGCATCAGGATTTAAGTCCTATCATGCATATCTGTCATCCTTGCGATGCCTTACATGCTCACTGGATTTGCAAGATGTTCAATAAATCCAGAGACTATTTATGGTGCGTGTAAACTGGCCGGACATTCTAATTATATATATATATAAAAAAAAAAACAAGCTTTGATCCACCCTTTAACGTAAAAAGTCTCTTAAGTCAAAAAGAAAATAATAATAATAATAATAATAATAAACGCCTTCACCCTTTGGAAACCAAAAATTCCCATGAGACACAGTTAGAAAGACACCAACTTTGTCGTCTCTGTGCCTGCACAAACCCCAACTTGTTCAATGGGACACTCTCTGCCCCATTCGCCATGCCCTCCACTCACTCACCGCAAACATTTTCAACCTCTTTCTCTCTCTCCCTGCTTCCTTTTCTCCCACTGTCACTTTAAGCTCAGTCAGTAGTGGCAGAACTCAAAATCAACCCCACTTCCATTCCTTCACGATGCTCTCTCTCCTCTCCTTCCTTTCCCTCCTCGCCATTGCATCTTCTTCTTCTACTAATGAGCAACCACGAACCTTCATCGTCCAAGTCCAGCATGACTCGAAACCCTTCGTTTTCCCCACCCACCAGCAATGGTACACTTCCTCTCTCTCCTCCATCTCCCCTGGAACCGCTCCCCTCTTACTCCACACTTACGAAACCGTTTTCCATGGCTTCTCTGCCAAACTTTCCCTTTCTGAAGCTCTCAAGCTCCAGACTCTCCCTCATATCATTGCTGTTATCCCTGAGCGAGTGCGTCACGTTCATACCACGCGCTCCCCTCATTTCCTCGGCTTGAAAACAACCGACAGAGCTGGTTTGCTTAAAGAGTCGGATTTTGGGTCCGATCTTGTGATCGGAGTTATCGACACTGGTATTTGCCCTGAAAGGCAGAGCTTCAATGACCGGGATTTGGGTCCTGTCCCGTCAAAATGGAAAGGGGTTTGTGTTGGTGGAAAAGACTTCGATTCAAGTTCTTGCAATAGAAAATTAATAGGAGCTCGCTTTTTCTGCAATGGATACGAAGCAACAAACGGCAAAATGAATGAAACGACTGAGTATCGGTCGCCACGTGACTCTGACGGCCATGGAACTCACACTGCTTCCATTGCTGCCGGAAGATACGTGTTTCCGGCATCAACATTCGGGTATGCACGCGGGGTTGCTGCAGGAATGGCACCAAAAGCTAGGCTTGCTGCTTATAAGGTTTGCTGGAATGCTGGTTGTTATGATTCTGACATTTTAGCTGCATTTGATGCTGCTGTTTCTGATGGGGTTGATGTTATTTCGTTAAGTGTTGGAGGCGTTGTAGTGCCCTATTACTTAGATGCTATTGCAATTGGGTCTTTCGGAGCTGTGGATCGTGGGGTTTTTGTATCGGCTAGTGCCGGGAACGGTGGACCCGGAGGCTTAACAGTCACTAACGTAGCTCCGTGGGTAACCACTGTCGGTGCCGGGACGATCGATAGGGACTTTCCGGCTGATGTTAAGCTTGGAAATGGGAGAGTGATTTCCGGTGTAAGTCTT
Organism: Salix udensis; assembly: GCA_029204005.1. Taxonomy (NCBI): domain Eukaryota; kingdom Viridiplantae; phylum Streptophyta; class Magnoliopsida; order Malpighiales; family Salicaceae; genus Salix; species Salix udensis. Next base: position 6,325,138 of record CM055019.1, on the reverse strand, counting down.
TACGGCGGGCCGGGTTTGGCTCCGGGAAAGATGTATCCGGTTGTTTATGCCAGGAGTAGTGAAGGTGGAGACGGGTATTCTAGCTCACTGTGTTTAGAGGGCTCTTTAGATCCCAAGGTGGTTGGAGGGAAAATTGTGTTGTGTGACAGAGGGATCAATTCAAGGGCTGTTAAAGGTGAGGTTGTGAAGAAAGCTGGAGGGGTTGGGATGATTTTGGCAAACGGGGCTTTCGATGGTGAAGGTTTAGTCGCTGACTGTCATGTTTTGCCTGCCACTGCTGTTGGTGCTTCGGGTGGTGATGAAATTAGGAGGTACATGTCGGCGGCTTCTAAATCGAAGTCACCACCACCTACTGCTACTATTATTTTTAGAGGGACCAGGGTTAATGTAAGGCCTGCGCCAGTGGTGGCTTCATTTTCAGCTAGAGGGCCAAATCCCGAGTCCCCTGAAATTCTGAAGCCTGATGTTATTGCTCCTGGTTTGAACATACTTGCTGCCTGGTCTGATAAAGTAGGGCCCTCCGGGATCCCGTCCGATCAGCGGAAAATTGAGTTCAACATTCTTTCAGGTACCTCAATGGCTTGTCCACATGTTTCCGGGTTAGCCGCTTTGTTGAAGGCTGCTCATCCTGAATGGAGCTCGGCAGCAATAAGGTCGGCGTTGATGACAACTGCGTACACTGTTGATAATCGAGGCGAGCAGATGATTGACGAGTCCACTGGAAATGTCTCTACCGTGTTCGACTTCGGTGCAGGCCACGTTCACCCGCAGGAGGCCATGAATCCCGGGCTGATCTATGATATTTCATCACTTGATTATATGGATTTCCTTTGCAATTCAAATTATACACTTACCAACATTAAGGTGATCACTAGGAGGAATGCAGATTGCAGCGGAGCTAAGAGGGCAGGCCACGCCGGGAATTTGAATTACCCTTCACTGACGGTCGTGTTCCAGCAATACGGCAAGAATCATATGTCCACGCATTTTATCAGGACAGTGACTAACGTCGGGGATGCGAATTCCGTGTACAAAGTTACAATCAGGCCACCCGGTGGGACTGTGGTCACCGTGCAGCCGGAGAAGCTTGTGTTCAGGAGGGTGGGCCAGAAACTGAACTTCCTTGTCAGAGTGGAAACTACAGCTGTGAAGCTCGCTCCTGGGGCCTCGAGCATGAAGAGTGGTTCAATAATTTGGGCAGATGGAAAGCACACTGTGGCTAGCCCCGTAGTTGTGACAATGCAGCAACCTCTTTAATCTGTTTGGGAATTTTGCTCTATCCTCACTCTTTATAAAGTTTTTTTGCAATCATATATTATATGCATCTCTTAGAATGAAAATGTGCTGGAGTTTTCTATATCAGAAAGCGAGTGGAGTTGGGGTTTAGAGGGGGGGATAAGAGGTGAAGACCGGAGGTGTAATCTTTGTAGAGTCAAGAATGTATGTAGAGAAAATGGTGTGTGTGTGTGTGTGGACTAAGAAGCCAAAACATAATGAAAAGACCTCCCTTTTCTTTCTGGAAAGTCTCGGTGTAGAATCTTCACCTAATAATTCTATTTCCTTGAGGTTCCTGCACTGTGTGCGCGTGTGAGAAAAAGATGTCAATCATCGTTTATTGAATGTATTTCCTTGGCAGAGTAACTGAATGTGAGCTGAGGAGTTGAAGATGTCATACAAAGACAGTAATCAGGACAAAAACCATGTGGGGCAGTTCACTTGATGCTCTAAATTTCCTTAAAATCCTCTTCTTTATCTTTATATGTGTGATAAATTATCATCAGAAACGGAGGATTTGGTAGGGTTTCAATCATGTGTACACCTTTTATCTTGCTAATTTTGCAATAGAAACCCTAACAATTCAGCTTCTAAATGCCTTGAAGCCAGCAAATTTGATTAACTAAAGGGAGATATTTCGAACAATAAAGAGGAAAAGGTTGGAAACTTTTTGTCGACAGGACAAATAAATCTGAGGCCCCATCTCTGTCTTGCACCACACAAGGAGAAAGCCAACAAGGTAAATATCCTGCAGACAATCCATTTGAAACTGGGATCCACTTTTCGGTGCATCGTACCCATGATCTCCAGCTCCCGCAGATACTCTCCTCGGTCCTCCTGACAGTAATTTTTCTTTTTTGTCTTAATTTTTTTTTTTTAACTTCTGGAGTGATGCTCTAAATTACTAGTTTTTTATTTATTGATTGAAGATGATTTGTGATATAAATTAATACTTTTAATTTATAATATTCATGCTGACATAATCCAAGTACGTCCTTAGCCTATATGAAGAGGACGAGCGTGCAAATCAGTAGAATCATAATCAAAATTCTATTTCCATTTACAGAAGCCATCACTGCCTGTCTGATGAAAGCAACTCCTAAATTTTAGCTGGCAATGTGTTTCCACGACAATAATGATGTCATCTTCAGTCACTCCCTGTTATGGATTGCTGAAGGTTCCAATCTCCAGGTCGAAAACAAATATATATTCAGGTTGTAAAGAATTATTTTGTATTGTTATTAAATTTTATTTGTAGGTTATTTTTTAATTTTCGTAGTTAATTTTAAAAATTTAAAAGCAACATAGACTATCAATATAAAACATGGTTTGATCTTAAAACAAATTCAGCATGATACTTTTTTTAATATTAAAGTGGTTGCGTAATGAATCCAAACCAAATTTGATATGCTTTTTTCCACAATATTTAAAGACAAAAATCACATTCATTGGATCATCTTGAAAATAGAAAATCATTGATATAATGATCCACCTTTTTTGTGTTTAGATTATGGTAAATCAACAATTATGTTCTCCAGTGAGTTTCTCTATCTTCTCTAACTTAAAGATTGATAAAGAAATAAAATAAAAGGTGTAGTTAATGTGGGGTTTACCATAAGTTTTATTTGTGTGTTATATTTTAGTGCTATATCTCTAAATATTTTATGTTCACCTAAATTAGACCACAAAGGGGCTTGATTGAAAAATATGATTTTTTAAAAGATAGTGCATGTGGTTTGTGTGCTTGATTGAACCAACCCAAACTTTTTGGAACATAAATAAATAATAGCTAGATCATAAAAAAAAATCAATATTGTCATTAAACTCGACATAACGATTCAAACTTGAGAATTTTTTTATCTACTATTTGTTTAACATGCGTTTTAAATTAACTCGCATAAGAGTTTTCTTAATGTGATATTGTTCATCGACTATGTCTAAAAAACTCAACATTGAAGAATAAGATTAGAAAAAAAAAAAAAAAAAAAAAAAAAAAAAAAAAAAAAAAGCCAAAGACTCCTACAACCCATATTATACAATAAGTTAAAAGAGGTTAGTGTTTCACTGTAGCATGTGATTGAAATCACTGTGGTTTTTGGGTCACCAGTTTATTGATTTTTTATATATTTTTTTGCACAATAAAATAATCATTCTATCACTCGAAAAAGACAAAAAAACAGTTGTAGCCGAAGGGGGTGTCATGGTAATTTCACATTCCATTGCACAATAACAACAACCCTTTTACCCTCTAATAAGACAAAAACCATGGCTTGTCTGCGAGGATGTTTCAGATATTTCACATTTTTTTGAAAATGTCTAAATACTAATCTGGCCCCAATAAGACAAAATTGAACAGTTGGTTGTAGGGGTATTCTGGTAATTTAACATTTTTTAAATTATTTTCCGCCGAATATTGTGCGTGCTTGTGAAACACGCACTAACAGTATTCGGCCTCATGCTCGCTTTGGGTGATGCATGCGGCGTTGTCTGGTGGTGGAAAAATCTACCCGATACGCCGTTGTGTACTCTTCTTCTTAGTGTGATGTGTCGCGGCACACGATGGCCGGATTCATGACTGTGCTCGATTGAATGTTTTTTCCCCTTTTCTCTCTCCTACATGCTAAACTACACGGAAGCCCCCAGTTCCATGATTATTTCATTTCAGTCCATGATCTTTTAATGGTGTTGTAAGGTCCTTATTTCTGTTATGTGAGTTTGATTTGTTTCAATTGAGTCTTTCGATTGAAATTGATTATATATTTAGGTTTCAATTCGATCTTCATTATTCTAATTTCTGGATTGGTTTAAATTCCCTTAATATATTCGGTACAAAAGTTTTAATTTTGTCCTTTGATTGGAATTGATAATATATTTGGTTTTCATTTCAGCCCTTATACTTTTAATTTTTTTATTTTAATTCCTTTACTTTTTTATATTTATGAAATAGTCCCTATTTTTATCTGTGTTTATATATGTGTATTAGCTTTGGTTTTTAATTTTAATAATAGTTATAATAATTATTATTATTATTTTTTCTTGCTTTCTTTTTTGTTAATGCTGTTGAGTTTTTTTTTTCTCGCGGTAATTTAATAATTTTTATTATTTTCTCTTTTGTTGACATAGTATTGTTTTGAAAAATTTTGTTCTTAAATTTTAGTTTGTGTTTATGATTATTTGAAAATTTATATTTCTTATTTTTTTCCCGTTGTTCTTTCTTTTAGTCATGTCAAATGAATTTTTTTTTCAGCTAATAATTTTTATTTTATTTTATTATTTGCTCTTTTGTGAAAGTTTTTAGGCTTTTTTATTCTTTGATTTAATTTAATTGTTTTTTTATTATTAACACAACAACAACAATAATAATAACTGTGATTTTTTTTTCTTGCTTCCTCCTTTTGTATTGTTTTTGAGTTCTTTTTCTCGGGGTTGTTTAATATTTTTTATTGATTTAACAGTAATAGTAATGATATTTTTATATATTAAGGTTTCGATGTTGTTATTGTTATCATAAGTTGTGTTAATGTGTCTCATTATATCAAATTTTGTATGTATAGATGTTATATTTTATTTTTGAACTAGCAAAACCTATTGATTATTTCAATCCCAACACTTATAAAAATTATTTACTCAACCCGCAACATATTGCGGGCAATTTAACTAGTTATAAACTTTATTGGGTTGCAATAATTTTTTTTTTTTTATAATATGAAAAAAATATAAAAACTGAATCACAATAAAGTCAATACTAAATAATAAAATTAACTAAAAACCTATTACAAGAAAAGATTAAAAAAATCAAAAGACATTTTAATAAAAAAACTAAAGAAGAAAACTGAAAATCTAATTATTATTATTTAAATAAATTAAATTAAAAAGACCATTCTTCATGCTACACTGGGCATGTTCAAATAGCACACACATGTGGGCCAGAGACAAATCTCCGGTGGGTATGTATTTTTTTTGCTGTCATTTTGATGAAACACAAAAAACAAAAAAACAAAAAATATTTCAATAAGGCCCACTACGTATGGCCCAACTCTTGTTGTAGGCTTGTTGGCGTTGACTCGAGTTGGCCCTATTGTTGCCAAATTATTAATAAATCTAATATACAAAATTTTGTATTTTATTTAACAAACATAAATTTTCAATAATAATTTCAAATTTAAATAAATTAAAATTAATATTTAAAATTGTATTATCATAACCATAACATATTAATTAATATGACTGTTATAAATTATAGTTTTGATTTTATTATGAAAATAATTCTAATTTTCATGCATATCTTATTTATTCAATGAAAAAAAAGTTATTTTCCATTCTTAATAAACAAATAATACTTTCATTTTTTTAATAAAAAACTGGAAATTAGGAAAAAATAAAAATAATTTTCTATTACTCAACAAACTAAACAATTATTAGGATAAACATGTGTATGAGTATTAATCAATTTGTTTTTATATATTTGATTGCATTTAGAAAACCGAAGGGAATTTCCCTTTTGACTAAAGGAAATCAAACTTGATTTTAAAGACAAGCATAAAAGAACTAAATCATCACAATACTTTATTATTATTGTTTATATATATAATGTTATTAAAAAATAATCAATTACTAGTAGGAAATAAATTATATATTTATAATATTTTTATGAAATAGCTCTCTATTAGGATGTATTTATGTATAATCTACACAAATTATCATAATAGAAAAGAAAGTTGTTTTCAATTTACATTTTACTACTTGAAATTATCATTGATAATAAGCAACATAAAAAGTTATATAGTTGAATAACGATGAAAAAAATATCATTGATAAATTACAATTTTATATCATGATGGAAAATCATGTTGTTATTTTAATCAATAATAGACAACATAAAAAGTTATGTAGTTGAATACAAAAGGAATTACTAATGGAATTTAAAGAAGAAAAAAATAGAGAGATTCTCCTTGTTAATTTCATTCGCAAATTTGACATGTCAATATGTTCAATTTAATGATAATAATTTATTACCACTAATTTCTATTCCAAATTCTATCGATAATATTAAAATTATAACCAACAAAATTACCCTCGTCTTCTCCCATTTCTTCCTCTTCTTCTTCCTTTTTATGTCTACATAAAACATAATTCCGCTATATTTTATCACAAATCAAGCTCTCATCATTATAAACCCAACAACCTTAATACTCAATTTGTCATTATTCCTGTCCTGAGTCATTTTTGTATGATTTGTAAATGTTAGTGTCTATTTGAGATTTAAAAAAAAATATATTTGATTATTATTTGATGCAATTGAGTTTCATTTTGGATCTTAGGTTTGTTAAAATAAAATAAATAATAGGTTATTTAATGGGTACATTTCATACTTTATCAATTTTATTTTTCAGTTGAAAATTTAGGAAAATTAAGAGAAGTTTGAATTTTTGAAAAAAATGATAATGATTAAAAGATACTATTGAAATGTATTAAATAAATTTAAATTGAACCAATGATAGCTAATTAGTTGGAACTTGATAATTTATTAACTAATACATGTTGTCATCAATATTCTAAATAGGTTTCATATAAGTAATGGATGATCGTTCTTGAATGGATCAAGTTTAACCTCAAAAAATTATAAATGGATTATTGTAATGATATTCAGGTTTTTTTAAATTATACACCATATAATTTGAATAATATTAGTAAATACGATATTAGATATGTCAAATGTGTAAAAATAAAAAATCTATTGATCTAGATGTTAAAATTGATACAAATCATTATCATTTTGTATGATACACCATAAATGTTAAAATTGAAAAAATAATTATACAAAAAATTTAACATTTTATACAAATTGATACAAAATGCAAACCAACCCAAGTCTTTAAAAGTTCAAAAATCTATTGATCTATTGATCTAAATATCAAGTTCCAACTAATTATACAAAATGCAAACCAACACAAGTATTTAAAAGTTTTAAAAAAAATACATTGAAAAATACTTGTGTTTGTGTTGGTTTGCATAAGGATAACCCTATGTTCCTAATAAGATTATGATACAAATAATGGTTTACTCAACTTCTAGTTCTAGTAGCGTGTATGAACTCATGAATGATCATTGTAATCTTTATAAGAGTATGATGATGAATGCAATGAGAATGAATAAGGGTTATGCATGTGAATGCTCAAGTATAGATGAAGAATCAAATGCATACACAAGTAGTTTTTTTTTAACTTTTAAAATATTCTAACAGACCATTATAGAATGAATGCATAAATCCTAGAAATTTATCAATCGTTGCACAAACATTCACTATCAAGTCAAATCATAAGTTGAGAGTGAGATTGATTACGACAAAATTATATATTGAGTAAGAAATTTTTTACCTTAAAAGTGTATGTAAAAAGAAATTTTTATGTTGCTAAGTCGATGATGAAACTCACTGGCCAATAAGGTACTAAAAATTAACATGTGCACAGACTTCTGCATGGTATAGTACCATAAAAAAATATAGATTTTATCGAGTGAGGGAATATATATTCCTATGTTATGCATCTACGGTGAATGAATATCAGTTGGTCCCTAATTTATGTAAGTTTATTGCTAGCACAAATATGGTATTTGACGAGTCTATTGTGTTTCACATAAAAAAATCAACTAATTTTAATGTTAAGATTAAACAGGGCAGGTGATGTGTAAGGCTAAAATTTTAAAGATGTAAAAACTGTTTTGGTTAAGCTTGTTAAGCAAGTGATGCATAATATAATTTATAAAAACACTCTTGAAGAATAACATTATAGTATGGTAATAGAAAAATAAATAAGATAATTAAAAGAATTAGTTTGGTGTTGCTATACTAATTTAATTAACTTGCCTTGAATGTTATAAAGAATGTTGATGATCACGATCCTTGTTCTTGTAAAGAGATAATTTCTTATAAAAAAATCTTTTAGTGAATGTTTGTTATGAATAAAGAGATTAAATATTATTAGAAGCTTGTTAAATTACCACAAAGTCAAAATATTATTGGGTCAAATGGGTATATAAAAGGATAGATATAATTCTAAGGGTTAAAGGTGCAAGGTTTAAAACATGCATGGTTACTAAAAAAGCTTTATTTAAAGAGGTGTTAACTTAAATAAAGTATTATTTTCGGTTATGAAGCATAATGTTGTCTAAATAGTGCCTGCTATGATTTTCTTATTTGACTTAAAATTTGAGTAGCTAGATTTCAAAATAACTTGTTGATAAGAAGAGCTAAAATGAGAGGAGGATTTATATGTATTTGATGAAGAGTTTAATTTCTCAAAGTAAGGAAAACCATCTGACAACGTGTGTAAGAAGCAAAGAACATGTAGGATGAGGCTTAGACAAGGTTGAACCAAAACCCTAACTCAGCTGAGAACAGGGAGGAGGAAAAAATATGTGCAAAAAATTATCGTAGGTTAATCAGGGATGAGGAGGCCACTTTCAAGCAAAAATCTCAAATCCAATGGCTAGAGTTGGGAGATAGAAACATTGTTTTCTTTCATCGGTCATTGATGCAGAGACAAACCAGAAATAAGATTAATGAACCGAAGGATGATTCAGGGAGAACTTCAGCGGATCCAAAAGAGAGAGGGAGTATAGTGGAGGCATACTTCAAAGGGATTCTTACAACGACCAGCACTTCCCATCTCCCTCTAGCCTTTTTTTTCACAAAGAAGATATCGAACACAGTAGCCGACAAGGCCAGCAGGCCTTTCACCGATGAAGAAATCGAGGCGTTCTCCATCTCAATTTGAAAACAAGAAATAAGCTTGAATACAAGCAAATGCAGAAGGAAAATTTTACTGCAACATAAACTTTCTATTCTTCTCTTTCAATATATTACACTGCATGATAATAAGACTGGAACAGGATACATTTATAGCAGATGGCTGCTACACTTGGCAGCAGCTCATTGGACAGGGTGAATAACAAGAATCATTTCTTGTTATGTACAATGTCTGGTATTACGGCTGGCTATTGCTTTGCTTAACAGAATTGATACATGGTTTTGTTGTGCCTGTTATCTGCAGCTTAATTAATCAGCTCTGTAATTCTGTTTTGTGCAGGTGCCAGCTTGGATGATGACTCAGCATTGCTCTCCAATCCTTTCATTCTAACATGCCCCCTCAAGCTGTGGTGTGGTGAGTGAACAACACCCAGCTTGTCTTTAAGTTTAATGTACTGCGAGATGGTCAAAGGCTTGGTGAGGATGTCAGCCACTTGTTCTTCAGAAGGAATGTATCTCACCTCAATTTCTTTGTTCAAAACTTTGTCCCTGATGTAGTGGACATCTATTTCGATATGTTTGGTTCTTGAATGGAATACTGGATTGGCTGCAAGTTGTTTGGCTCCCATATTATCACACCAAATAACTGCAGGCTCTCGGCTGTGAAAACCAATTTCTGATAACAGTGAGTTTAACCACATGATCTCGGTGCTTGCTTGTGCTAGAGCTCTGTACTCAGCTTCAGTGCTTGATCTAGCAACTGATTTTTGTTTTCTTGAACTCCAGCTGATCAAGTTGCCTCCAAGATACACACAGTAACCTGATGTTGATTTGCGATCATCCAAGGAACTGGCCTAGTCTGAATCGCAGAAGCTTTCTATGGATAAATTGGGAGCAGTTGTGAATTGTATGCCTTCACCAATGGACCCAGTTAAGTATCTCAGTATGCGCTACGAGCTTGCCGCTGATTCCGAGTTGGTGCTTGCAAGAATTGGCTTAATTTGTTGACAAATGAAAGCTATATCAGGACGACTTAATGTGAGATACTGAAGGGCCCCTATGGTGCTCCTGTAAAGGGTAACATGCTCGAAGGGATCACTGTCTTGAAGATGAAGTTTGTTGTTGTGATTCATTGGTGTTGGGCAAGGATGAGCTTCAAGCATATTTGTCTTTTTGAGCAGATCAAGTGTGTACTTGGTTTGAGACAAATGAATGCCATCAGCCCCCCTTGTTGTCTCAAAACCAAGGAAGTAAGTCACCGAGCCAAGTGTTTTGAGAGCGAACAAGGTTTGAAGATGAGAAATGATGCTGCGAACTTGCTGAGACTGATTTCCTGTGAGCAAAATATCGTCAACATAGACTAAAGCAAACATTAGTGCCTCACCATTTCTGTAGATAAAAAGAGAGCTGTCAGATGTGGAATTGGTGAAGCCAAGGTGAATAAGTGAGCTTCGCAGCTTATCAAACCAAGCACGCGGAGCCTGCTTGAGGCCATAAAGAGCTCGATGCAAGCGGCAAACAGCAGAGGGATTAGCAACATTAATGTATCCAGTTGGCTGTTCCATAAAAACCTCTTCTTCTAGAGTGCCATTCAAGAAAGCATTGTTAATGTCGATCTGTTAGACATCCCAGCCATATGTGACAGCAAGTGTTAAGATGATGCGAATGGTGGAGGACTTGACCACAGGGCTGAAGGTTTCGAAGAAGTCGATGCCAGGTTGTTGCTGAAATCCTTTAGCAACAAGTCTTGCTTTGTGGCGTTGGACAGTGCCATCAGCATTGTATTTGACTCTGAATATCCACTTATTGTCAACAATGTGCATGTGGGACTGACGTGGGACCAGTTCCCAAGTTTTGTTTTGCATTAGAGCATTAAATTCCTCATCCATAGCATGTTTCCATTCGGGGATGGAAAGGGCCTGTTGCATAGAATCTGGGGTGCTAACAACAGTGGCTGATGATGGTGGATTGCGAAGAATGGAAGCCATGTAAGTTTTGGGTTTGAAAATGCCAAGTTTTGATCGAGTTATCATGGGATGGGATGGTGGGTTGGTTGTTTGGACAGTGGTGATAGGTTGAGGTTGGGGAGAAATGTGTTGAATGACTGGTGGTGTGGGTGGACACTGACTGGCAGACGGTGATGAATGCAAAAGGATGAGAGGAGTACCTTCAGAGTGCAGCTGTGTGGAGCCTGTATCAGCAGAGCAAGAGGAATTATTGGAATCCTGCAAGTTGTTAGTTAAGAAAGGCAACCAGGAATGATGTTGAATAGGTTGAGCAGTAGAGTAAGGGATGGACTGAGCATTATGTGTGTGTGGAAAACCAGTGGCAAATGGAAAATCAAGTTCATTGAAAGTAATACTTTGAGTGATGTAAACTCGACCTGATGGGTGGAGGCATTTGTAGCCTTTATGATTGGGACTATAGCCTATGAAAACACATTTAGTTGATCGAAAATCCAACTTGTGATTATTGTAATCTCTCAAGTAGGGAAAGCATGTGCAGCCGAATACTTTGAGGAATTTGAGGTTGGGTTTAATATTGAGCAGGACCTCTATTGGGGATTTGTGGTGAAGAGTGGGGGTGGATAGGTGATTTATGAGAAAAGTGGATGTGCTAAAGGCTTCCCACCAGTTTTTGACAGGCATAGAGGCTTGTGTTAAGAGAGTGAGTCCCATTTCAATGATGTGTCTATGTTTTCTCTCTGATTTGCCATTTTGGGGATGAATGTGAGGGCATGGGTGTCTAAAATGGATTCCTAAGGAGACAAATATATGTGCAAGACTACGGTATTCCCCTCCCCAATCTGATTGAACAGTTTTGATTTTGGTTTCAAATTGTCTTTCCACAAGTTTTTGGAATTTAAGGAATGTCTCTTGAACTTCAGATTTTAGTTTCAAGGGGAAAATCCATGTGAAGTTACTGTAATCATCAACAAAGTGCACATAATAACGAAAACCATCTTTAGACATGTAAAGGGAAGGCCCCCATACGTCTGTGTGTATTAGCTCAAGTGGTTTATGGGTGACAGTAAGTGATGAATTGTAGTGCTTATGTTTGGATTTTCCAATGTGGCAGGCATCACAGAAGGTGAGTTGATTTTTGAAGGAAAGATGTTCATCATTCAACATATTTTTCATTACATTGAGATTAGGATGACCAAGGCGCATGTGCCATAAGTCAAGCTTAGGAACTGCAGATGAACATTGTGCAAATAAAGACTGAATTGAAGACTGAAGGGAAAATGACTTTGCTGGGAAATTGACATAATTGAAAACGGATTGTGAAGTGTGTAGTGCAGGTAGAATCTGGTGTATGCACAGCTGATACAGGCCATCACATAGTGTTACTCGAAGGAGCTCCCTCCTCGTATAGCGGTCCTTCACAATGCAACAATTATGATGAAACTCAACAAATACAGGGTTGTCAGTGGTGAGTTTTGCAATGGATAGCAGGTTTTTGGCAATTTGTGGCACACATAATATATTGTTTAAAATGAGTGAGGTATGTGTGTTGAAATTATGTAAAACACTGCTGCCTAAATGAGTGATGGGTAATGATTGACCATTGCCTATGAGAAGGTGAGAGTTACCTTTGTAGTCTGTCTTGGAGTGCAGGTTGGAAGGGTCTGCTGTTATATGATTGGTAGCTCCACTATCAAGATACCATGCATTGTCAGAGGTTGAGGCATTTGATGAAGAGTAATAGGCTTGTTGATTGTCATGGCTGCCATATGGATTTGGCAGTGGAGGTCTGAAGCCTTGGCTGGAATTATTTTGGCCTTGATAGGCAATGTCAAAACGGTGGTAGCATTTTAATGCTATGTGTCCAGACCTGTTACATAGTTGGCACAAAGGTAACCTGTTGCTTCTGTTCCACCTTCCTCTACCACGGCCTCTACCAGGTGTGTAGTTACGTCCTGGAGAGTTGGATGGATATCCATTGAAGCTTTGAAGATTCAGTGATTTACGAAATTATGTGGCAAAGTTTGCACTTGGTGTAAGATTATCAGAAGCCAGAGGGCTGTTGAGCTGCTCAAGCCTCATTTCTTGGCTTTGCAGCATGTACTGGACCTCTTGGAGAGTTACTTGATCATGTCGTGAAGTTAGATTAACTACAACAGAATCATAGTCATAACCAAGTCCTCCAAGGATGTACAATATCAGTTCATCATCTGATATTTGTTGACCAGCAGAGACTATAGTTTCAGTTAGAGATTTCATTCTCAACATATAGTCATGGATGGATAAATTTCCCTTTTTGAGTGTTTGGAGTTGGAACCTCAGTTGGAGTATACGAGCTTTTGAGTGAGTGGTGAAAAGGGTTTCAAGAGTGAGCCATACCTCTCGAGAGGTATTACATCGGACTATATGTCCAAACATGGATTCTGAAATAGAGTTGAGAAGCCAGCTCATGATGGCTTGATCCATACGAACCCAGATGTTGTATTCTGGGTTAACTTGTCTGCTTGACTCAGAGCCAGAGGAGACATTTGCAAACTGTGATGGGCAAGATATGTTGCCAAGAACATAATCTTCAAGATTATGTGCACGAAGTGCTGGGGTGACTTGAGATCGCCAGAAGGAGTAGTTGGCTCTGTCTAGTTTGAGTGTGATTGGGGCTAAATTTTGGAAGATTGATGAATTTGGAGGTGCAGCTGACAATGTTTGAACTATATTTGTTGTGGTGGTTGAATCTTCATTTTGAGAAGATTTTTCTGGAGATGAAGCTATGGACGTGAGTCACTAAGCTCTGATACCAAGTTTGAAAACAAGAAATAAGCTTGAATACAAGCAAATGCAGAAGGAAAATTTTACTGCAACATAAACTTTCTATTCTTCTCTTTTAATATATTACACTGCATGATAATAAGACTGGAACGGGATACATTTATAGCAGATGGCTGCTACACTTGGCAGCAGCTCATTGGACAGGTGAATAACAAGAATCATTTCTTGTTATGTACAATGTCTGGTATTACGACTGGCTATTGCTTTGCTTAACAGAATTGATACATGGTTTTGTTGTGCCTGTTATCTGCAGCTTAATTAATCAGCTCTGTAATTCTGTTTTGTGCAGGTGCCAGCTTGGATGATGACTCAGCATTGCTCTCCAATCCTTTCATTCTAACAATCTCGGACAACAAGGCATCAGGACTAGATGGCTTTAACAGTTGTTTCTTCAAGAAGTGATGGCTCATCACTGGAATGGAATTCATAGTAGCTATCATGTACTTCCTCACCCACAGTTTCCTCCCCAGATGTTTTAACACCACGAGAACTGTGTGTGTCCTAAAAGTGGAAAGGTTAGCCACCATTGACGACTTTAGGCCAATCTCTTGCTGCACAGTCTAAATTGGATAAAAACAATTGGATATCACCACTCCCCACTTCTTGGTTGCCATCAATGGGATTCCTTTGGCTTCTTCAAGGCAACCAGAGGGCCGCGACAAGGTGACCCACTTTCACCTTACCTATTTGTATTGGCCATGGGCTCAGCGGGATCATGGAACAAGCTACAAAAACCGAATGCCTCCCTCCATGCCTTAACAAGCACTGCTTGCGTCCTTTGCAACCTTCAAGCAGAAGCTCATGATCACCTTTTCTTTCGCCGCAACTACAATAAGCGAGTGTGGGATGCTGTCAGTGATAGAGATGGAGTCAATTGGCCTGCCCTCCCTTAGGGCCAGCTCATTCAGTAGGCAACTGCCAACTACCATTAGAAGAATAACATCAGCAACATGATAGCAAGGGTCGTCCTTGCAACCTCGGTCTACTTCATCTAGCAAGAGAGGATTAGAAGAGTTTTTAGCAACCAGTCCTAGAGTGATCCCTTAGCCGGGATCAGCCCAGGAGGATCCTTGTAAGGGCTAGTGCCCGTTGGGTGGCTTTGCTGTTTGAAGAGCCCAGTTCGAGGGCCTTTAATTTTTGTTTAGATGGATGGCCAGGGTCATTTGACCAGCATAGTCACAATTGATAACGTTTCTTGATGATATTGAATCTGTGTTGTCAAGATTTTTTGATGATATCATCGGTGTTGTAATCAAAGCTTTAATATGATTTTTGTGATCTTTGTTTTGTTTTTCTTCTCACCCTCTCTCTCATTTTGTTCTCGAAATTTCCTTTTAACAACTCTTTTAAAGTTCATTGTTTCCAATTGTGACTGCTCACAAAGCTGTTATTTCTAACCACAACATGCACCAAACCACATTATTTCACCAAAAAAATATTATTTGTACTATTTGACCAATGTTTTTCTTGTTGCAAAGAGAAAATACCCTCGAATCACTTTGACATTTCTTCATCTCTTCGAGTCCATTGCAACTGCGTAAACGCAATCTTCTTCTGCCTAACCATCTTGGTTATGTGCTGTACACGTAACTTCTTGCCTTTTAGGGTTTACCAAGAGTTTAAATTAAGAAATTTAATTAATCTGACTGCATTTTCCATCACAGTGTATAGAATTTCCATATAAAACTCGGTGTTTTCTCAGTGATTTCCTTGGCCACAATCAGCATTTTTTTAATGCCACAACCACTGCCAATAATCTCATTGTCTCGCTGTATCATTCAGGATTGGGGCTCTCTATTATTTTCAAAGAAATATCATTGAATTATATATTTGATTAAAACAAATTTATATTTAAGATATTCAATTTGAGATTGATAAGGGTAATAAAAGGATAGAAAACAACTGTTTGTTGCAGTGGCTAGAACAACTTGTAGGAGTAATTATAATCAAAAGGCCAGAAAAGTAATTTCACGTCCCACCTTCTCCTTTCCTCTCTACATATAAAACTCCTCCAACTAACCCTCCACTCACCGAACCCCCAGAAATCATTTTCACGGAAAATAAAGGAAAATCACGATCTGACCTCTCTCTCTCAAAAAACTTTCATCTACACCCCTGTGAAGCAAACCACAAGCATCATCAACCTCAAGCAGCAGCATGTGTGGCGGTGCTATCATCTCTAACTTAATACCTCCGACCACCACCGCTCGATCTTCTCGGCGGTTTACGGAGGGATTCGAGTGGCTTGATACGAAGAAACCCTTCAACAACAAGAAGTGCTCGAAGCCTGTTGTTATTAATCTTGACGATGATTTCGAGGCTGACTTTCAAGAGTTTAAGGACGAGTCTGATGTCGATGAGAGTTATGATGTCTTTGTTGATGTCAAGCCTTTTGCTTTCTCTGCTACTGCTTCTGGCCCTGCTAAAAAACGTGAGCTCACTCGGGGGTATTATGTTTTTGCCTTTGTTTGTTTTGTCTTAATTCTTCTTGCTTAATTATTACGGTTATGGGTTAGCTGATAGTAGTTAAGAAATTGGGTTTTGTATTTTTTTTTCTCTGGGAATGAAGTTTCTTGGTGATCGATGCTAGAGTATTGGGCTTATGCTTTCTAAACTTTTTAAGGCCTTTTCTTCTTCTTCCAAGTTTCATACTTTGTATCAAAAGATTTTGTCTTGAAGGTCATTGTTTTGGTAATCTTGAAATTGATCCAGATATATGGTTTGTTATTTTGTCGATAATTTATTGAGGTGGCTTATGGGTTTTGGTGTCTGATCATATTGATATGAAACAGATTTCTAGCCGTGTAGTATTCTTGTTCACTGATCATTTTTGCAGGAGGGTTAGATTTGTTTTCATTTTCCCCCCAGGTTTTTTATATATTCACGATCCAGATCTTGTAGCTATTTGCTTTAACCCGTAAACTTATCTAGATTAAAGGCTATTCCTTTCATATTAATTTAGTTTTATTGTTATTGTTATTGTTATTTTTGGGTTGGCTTTGTGCTGTTAAATCTAGTACTTTGATTTGTGAACTAGCTTTTACATTAAGCTTTATTCTTCAATCCGTGCATTGTTCCTCTTTGGTGGTTAAGTTTTGTCTCTGTTGTGCTAATGGGCATCACTATCTTTCCTCTTTCTTTAAGCTCTGCTTATTTTCATAGAAGTGGCATGAAAACAAATGAAATGAATAGTGAATACTCAAAGCTGTAAATGTTTTGGCTCTTTATTTGTGGTTTTTGAGACCGCTGTATGCATTTTGTGATGATTGAAGTAAATTTTTGGGGTGTATTGGTTATACTGCAAGATATAGGCATAATGATTTATTTTTGGTACATTTCATTTATTTTTCGGCAATAAAGATAGAATTTTGTAAGAGCTTATAGATACAAGCTTTATGGATCCGTCAAATCATTAACAATTAGAATTTCAGTTGGTACTTAATTCATTTTTGCACAAGAGACAGGCGTGGGAAATGCTTCTGGTGATGGGCTCCTGCCATTACTGGGGTATTATTAGTTAATTTTATTGTGGTTTCATCAGTTATAAGATGATCATGTTAGAAAATATTGACTTCGAATTTTAATGTCATTTATGATTCAACGCAAGTAAATTGGTTTATTCGTATCTCTTTAAAGCCAAAACAGTCTTCCTGCTGTTGTTTGCTTTCAGCATTGCTAATGGTTTTTTCTTATAAAATGATCCTAATATCATGGATATCAGGAATTAGGTTATAAGTCTGTTTGGTTGCCTACCTCTTTTCTATTGAGGATGTGAAAGGAAGTTCACGGATGAGTATTGTTTCTCTTTTCTGATATATTTATAGTCATTACTCATGTAACATTTACAGTCTGTACTAGTGTATATAATATTTTTCCTTTACTTTTTGCCCTCTTGAAAGGTTCTGCAGCTGTTAAATCTGCTGAATTCAGTGGGCAAGCTGAAAAATCAGCAAAGAGGAAGAGAAAGAACCAGTATAGAGGAATCCGGCAGCGCCCATGGGGAAAATGGGCTGCCGAGATTCGTGACCCCAGGAAAGGGGTACGTGTCTGGCTGGGAACGTTCAATACTGCAGAGGAAGCCGCAAGAGCGTATGATGTTGAGGCACGCAGAATTCGTGGCAAGAAAGCTAAGGTGAACTTTCCCGATGAAGCTCCACTTGCTTCATCAAAGCAGTCAATTAAGGAAAACTCACGGAAATCACTTCCAAAGACAGATTCAAGCCGGACTTTCAGTTACTTGAGCAACCCAGAACTGAATTGTAATAACATGGGCTTAGTGGAAGAGAAACCACTAGTTAATCAGTTTGGATCAATGAATTCTTTTCCAGCCAGTGGAGATTCTGGGATGAAAACCTTAGCTCAATCTGACAGCGCTCCTATGTGTTTCAACTCTGACCAGGGGAGCAACTCAGTTGATTGTGACTTGGAGTGGGGAGAACAAACCCCAATGACCCCTGAAAGCTTGACTGTTCTTGCAGCCACGTCAGAAGCTGATGAATCTCTCCTTGCCAATCCTGAGGAGTTGAAATCATACTCTGGGAATGCAGTGCCTGCTGAAGAGAAGAGTGGAAAATCTCTGTCTGAAGAGTTGCTGGCGTTTGACGATCAGTTGAAATACCTTCAGATGCCAGATCTTGAGGGTAGTAGCTGGGAGGCTTCTCTTGATAACTTCCTTAATGGAGAGACAACTCAGGACGGCACAAACGCAATGGACTTGTGGAGCTTCGATGACTTCCCCTCTATGGTTGGGGGGGTTTATTGAGCCAACCTTTCTGTGCTCAATAGGCTTTGTAAATAACAAGGCTACACATGTTAGTGAGTTTCATCTCTATGTTTGGCTCTTATTTACAGATAATCTATGCTATGCTTGAAGCGTCAATAATTTGCCCTGTACATTTTGTTGCTTGCAGGGATGGTTGTTTATCTGAGATGGGGCTGGAGTACAAACACAGCTGAACATGCTTGAGCCTTAGTGTGTGGGAGAAGCATTCTCGGGGAGCTCATGCCATTCAAAAGTAGTACTTGGGTATTTATGACCCGTTTTGTTTTGAAGCCATTGAACTTTGGATGGCAGTAAATGACAATATCGTGTGATTTGTGTTGAAAACTAAATCCATAAAATTTCAACTTTTTCTGCTGGTTCCCCTCATGGCCATCCATCATTTTTGAATCTTGATCAATCAAATTATTCTCGGTGACTGTAAATCGAATTGTTGGTAGTTATTTTGAGAAGTCTCCTTGTGCCCAGATGCAAAGAATGATGGATGGAGTCAAACTAGGGCCAATCTCATGATGTCCGGTCAAGGGTTCTCTTTTTTACTTGCAATCACAGATGGAAAAGTCCGTCAAGGATCATCATCTTTTCCTTCACAGAAGATGTCTTTAAACACAGCAAGCACATGGATCATTCGTGGGTCCGAGGAGGGATCTGGGACGGGGCCCACTGTAATATTTTAGTCAGGACACCTAGTATTGCGAGCCTTCTCGCAGGCACTGAAAAATATCAGGCGAGCAGCATCGGCCATCGATCACGTGCCAGTGTTTACCCATTCGTGACTTTTTATTGAGCTGGGCAGCATCCATCGATCACGTGCCAGTGTTTACCCATTCGTGACCACTGGGCTGGGCCCAGTATACTCGCACCTAACTGACAATAGGGAGAAAGGGGGACCTCAAATGTGTCAGATACTTGAGAGTTGGCACCACTTGAAGGAGGCCTAAATTGAACTGGTTCCATACAGTGGCTACACTAGATAAATTTTATTTGTGTGTGGAGGGTGAAATTGAACTGAAAATATTTTTAAAAGCAATATTAATTATACATCCAAACAGGAATTATATAAAAAAAAACAGGTATTTCTTCCCTTTTTATAAACACAGGAATTTTTTTTATTCCCTTTTAAAAGACTAAAATCCAAACTCAAAATCTATTTTATCAAACAAGTTGGAATCTATAATCATGATGTGAAGCATGATTTAGATTTTATTAAGTTTACAAAGCAATCTCTCTCAATGCAAGGAAAGTTTCTTTCTTTTTCTCAAGAACAAAAGTCAAAGGTTGTAGGTATATAATTGCAAAATATATTTATGAGCCAACAAATAAAATCTTAATAATGTGGAGATCCGATACGAACTTGATCAATACAATGAACAATCGGATACCGGGTCTCTTTCAAATAAATATGTTTAGTTAAAAGCATCCCATGCTATTTAGTTAAATTTCTAACTTCCATTGTCTTATGAATACAGATTTTATAGACTATACTATACTCTCGTGAATGTGATATTTATATTATTTGTCTTATTAAATTATTTATGAGTTTCAAGTATGTTTTATTTAAAAAAAATAATTCAATTACTCATTATATTATACGTCCTCATCATCTAAATAAACTGGTTTTATTCAAATCATATTAAGAAAAAAAATGAAACAATGATAGCATTATATATTAACAAAACACTAAAAGGCGTTGATAAATCTTTGTGCATTCCACTGTGCACTGTCTCACAATCCACTGTGGATTGTGGCAGTGCACAGACGGAATTGGCCTTGGTGCTCCGGCGTTGTGTGTATATTTTATGGGGGTATTTTCGGTTTTTGGCTTTTTTTTTTAATAGCCGCAATGTGCACAGTGGATTGACGCCTCTGACCCTCGAAAAAGACAAAATAGCGCACAGGACACAGGGGCTCCGTCGGTTTTACACATTTTTTTGCACAGTGCACTGACGGAAAAAACCCCCGAAAAAGACAAATATTTGCACAGTAAACAGGGGTTGCGACGTCTTTTCCCCCCGGTATTTTCGTAAATACCAGTGGGGACAGGGTTCTTTGGGTCATTAGCCAAGGGGACAGCTGGCGCGTCGCCTGGCCGCGCCAGCGGCGTTCCAGGCGAACGCGCCCTTGAGGCGGTGCGTGCGGCGTCGTCCCGGCGTCAGAAATTTACTTCCGCCATGCCAGAAGATGCGCTGGGATGTCCTCTCTCCTCCGTCACGGCGCGTTCATGGAACGGATGTCCTGTTAAGCCGCGACGGATGGTTTTCTCTCCGGCATCGCCTTTCTCTCTCCTTCCGCCTCCAAATTCGGCTCCAGTCCCTAATGTTGGTGTGGAGTTCAGTTTGGTCCCTGCGGTTTTGATTTCGTTTTTATTACTGATTTATTCAAATTAAAGTTTTATTATTTTCAATTGTGCCCTTCAATTAAAACTGATTATATACGAAAGTTTTATTTCAGTCCTTATAGTTTTGATTTTGTATTTATTTTTTATTCCTTCAATTATTCCAGTACGGATGTTTTGATTTCTTTGATTTGGTCCTCCAATTGAAATTGCTAATATATGCAAAGTTTGATTTCAGTCCCTCTTCTTCTAATTTTTCTCTAAAATGACAGAAATTGTCATTATTTATTTTTGGTCCTCCAAGTAATTTTTTTTTTAATTTTCTCCTTCAATTAGAATGATTTTTATATATGTCATTTTTCATTTCGATCCTTATTCTTTTAATTTTTTTTGGATATTAATTCATTTGGTTTCTTTTATTCTTTGACAATGTTTAAAAATTTAATCCCTTTATATTTGATTTTCATTTCAGCCCTTATACTTTTATTTTTTTATATTTCTAGAATAATCCCTACTTTTGTCCGTGTATATATAAATGTATTTAACACAATAATAATAATCATAATGATAATAATAATAATAATAATAATAAGAATAATAATAATAATAATAATAATAATAATAATCATGATTTAAGTTTTTTTTCATTCTGACTCTTATGTTGTTATTTTTCCCTCCCGATAATTTGATAAAAAAAAAAATCCAGTAATAGCAATGATAATTTTTTTTTTCTTTTGTTAAAGTTTCTTGGATATTTTTAGTCTTTCATTTATTTTTGTTTCTTTCATTATTAACATAATAATAATAATTATAATAAGAATAATAATAATAGTTGTTATTATTAATATTATAATAATAGTGATTATTTATTCTTTCACAATAATAATAATAATAATAATAATTTTTAATTGGTTTTGCTTGCTTGCTGTTTTGTTCATGGTTTTTTTTCCCTTGGTATAATGTAATAATTTTTATTGTTTTTATTCTAGCGGTAATAATAATTTTAAATGTCAAGACTCCGATGTTACTATTGTTATAATATTTTAAATTAATATTGCTTCCTGTTCCCTTTTGTTTTTTATTTGCTCCTTCTATTAATTGATTTGTATAATTTTATTATCTGCACAATAATGATTTCAATAATTTTTTTTTCTTATTATGTTGCTCTTTTTTCTAATATTAATGCGCGCTCTTTTGTGATCGTTTATAACGCAATACCTATATTCTAAAAGATGTAATCTATGCTTACGTGAGAAACTCAACTCAAATTCAACATTTTATCTTTTAATCTATAATTTTTATTTATTTATATCATATAAATTTATCATTGTAGATTTAATTATGTTAAATTATATACAAAAAAATACTCGCGGCAACGCGCGGGCAAGTTGCTAGTATATATATATAAGCCATCATGATATTGTTTGACTTTTAGTCAATTAAATATAGAAGAACAAGATGGGGTGAAAAAACAACAGCAAAAAAGATGATAATCCTTGACGGAGTCGATCGCGGGTTAGGTCAAATGATGGATGTTACTAGAGTCATTCAAATTTTTTATTTGGCATGAAGTAAAGATGATATATTTTGATAAAAAGAATAATGACTAAAAAAATCGATGACTTTTGACATGGTTTTCCATTGTCTAATCGTTGATTTTTTACTAAGCTAAAAAATAAATAAAAAATTATTTTGATAAAAAAATATAAAAAACTCAACAAGCTTTGATTGATGATTTTAACCACGTCAAGCTCGGTCATTTCTCCCTCTAATTTCAAGGACTCAACCTGGTTTATGGATCAAGTTACAAGGTTCACAAGTCAACCCGTTTCGTTAGGTGGGGTTTTGCAACATTATTTTTTATGTTTTTTTAGATTTTTGTTCTTTTTAATTTCATCCATTCACATTTAGTTCTCTGAGATTCTTGCGTTGTTATTTTTTCAAATTTTCTTTTTATGAGATAATTCTGATATGATAACTCGGATCACGAGTTTAAAAAATCATTTCGAGTTAGCTTCATCATTTTCTTAAATCCTTTTTTAATTATTTTAGTTTAGTTTGGTTCTTCAATATTATGAGTTAACTTGGTTTGACACGTTTTTTTTACTCTTTTTTATTATTTTTCTGTAATTTTAGCAATCTCCTATTTTTAACATTTTGTTCATGGTTATTGTTTTTTTATTTACGTGTTTTATCAAATGCAATCAATCTAATAATCCAAATCTCATTATTTTTTCACTTTTATAAATTCACCAAGTTTTTTCTTAACTCAATAACATGAATCCCATATTTGTTTTTAAAAAAACAAAACAATTGCTTCACCTGGGATTGTGATCTCCCGTGGCGTAACGCGGGCTAAAATATCTAGTGTGTCAATGGAAAACAAAAACTGTTGGATGTCTCAGTGGAAGCAGTATTTATCAGTGCATCTCTGCGACACTGTTTGGCTTATAAGTTCTGTGATGACATTGATGGTTAGAGACGCAAGGTATCTGTTAAAATAGCTAAAAAGAGCTGTAAAAGCTTCAGAATGGAGCTTCTAAAAAACCCTAACCTTTGGCTTTCGGCATAGAATCCAGGAGGATCTCACGACCAGCTCTTGTTTTAACATACAGGATTGGTTGGCTTTTTGATAGGAAAAAAATTATCACGTCCACTGCATTATCCTGTCGATTCGAGAAGAAAAGGAATCGTGGAAACAAGCTAATGGGCTCGGTTCAGAATACAAAAAGGGGTCTGCCTGTGACCTGCTAGATGGAAAGAGAGCTTAAGCAGCCCACCACATGGTGCAGGCTTCTAGGAAATGGGATTGAAGAAAAAACTTTAGGGAAAGTATGATCCTTTCTTTGAGCACAAAGTTACATTTTGAAAACTATTGATGAAGTCATCTGAAGAAAGGAATATGGGAATGATATAGTTAGGAAGTAAACATCAAATTCCTTCTGAAACAGGATCGATAACTGATGCCAAACTAACATAACAGTCAAACTCTTTTCTGCTAAACACCAACATGAAGACATGACATGGATGTTTCATCAAAAAATCCAGGTTGTTTTTGTTGCCCGGCATTCCATAATGCATGTTCTTTCAAGACCTGCATTTTTATTTGTGTTGTTTCTCCTTCTGTTCATAGTCATAGCCATTGGGATAGCTGCAATGGTTGTTGTCTTCATTTTGAAGCCTCAGGAGCCAAGATTTTCTCTTGAGACGGTCAGAGTGGATTCATACAAGCTCAGTGCTTATTCCAATTCAACACTCTTGATTTCATCTGCTGTCTCTATGTTACTAAACGCTCAAAATCACAACAAAGTTGGCATAAAATATAGCCCTTCAAGGCTTCATATTTTCCATCAAGGAGTTCCAATAGGACTAATTCGAGTTCCTCAGTTCTATCAACCAGCTCATAGTGACAACGTTGGTTTAACAGCACAGATTTCTCTTCCTCGTTTAAATGTCACCCAATTTTTTGATCAAGCTGTCTCAAAAGAAAAGGCAAGGAAGAATGCTGTACAGATGAAAATATTAGGTGATGCAAGGCTGCACCTGCAGTTCTCTCATCTAACATTGCCCAGGATCAAGGTTTGTTCTTCTGTAGAGGATTTTGCTTCCCTAGCTAGCATGGTCAGTTTTCTTTTTCTTGAAAAACAGCTACCACAGTCGGTTGTTGAATGCTCGCAAATCAAAACCAAGTTCAGAGAATGGTTTTATACTTTACCCTTTTATCTTATAACCTCTTAATCAACTTCTGTTTTTGTAGGTTGCCCTGGAATGTGACATAGACTTCAACTACACAGAGTTTGCATTCAGAGACAAACTTTTTTCCATGAAAGTAGTTCAAGATCTTATAGTATGTATTTTTCTCCTTGTGTTCTATCTATCCATTGTTGCTGATGATGTAGAGGCATCATATCTTCTGAGATAACCAATCTGCAATTCTGCTTTTCAGGCATCTTTTCCTGTTAAATCTGAATCAGTCTCCAAGAAGTGTAAATTAGCTTTCTATTTATAAAGATGGTGAGTTTGACTCAATAGCAAGGGTCCAGGCATGTAAGGTAAAAGCACACAGATGTTACTGTGTTGATATGTATGTCTACCGACAGGGATCAGCAAGTGATCTCTGTAACATCTCATAATTGTTCTTATTTAATGGGTGATCACATATTTGTTGATTCAATGGATCGTTTCCATATATCATCATCTCACATAATGAGTATTCAATCTGCCTGCATCTTCCAAGTACACTTCTTTCTAGTCTCCCTAAAATTTCAACCCAATAATCCTGCTACAGGGGACCCCATCTCCACAATATCCTTCTACTACAAAATGAATGGAGGAAATCCCAGCATGAGCATAGAAAATAGGGCTAAGCTGTTAAGGAACCATCTCACCTAAAAGCTTAAGCTTGTAAGTGAGGCCCCATAATATGATTTATATTATTCTCTAACACACACCCTCAAGTGAAAGCCCTTTGGGCTTGAAACTTGCACAGACTCACATCACCTTGTGCTTATTTTTATCAAATAGAATAGGGGTGGTGAGATTCGAACTCGTGACCGCTGGGTCAACAAGGTTCTGATACCATGTTAAGGAACCATCTCACCTAAAAGCTTAAGCTTGTAAGTGAGGCCCCATAATATGATTTATATTATTCTCTAACATAAGCACATCTCAGGCCAACAATTACATGACTGCCTAGATAGACATCCATTTCGTGAATTATGACAGCGGAATTTACAGACATAATAAAACTGGAAATCATACCAAACTAGAGTATTGTTGCTCTGGAACTTTAGACTCGTACACCAATCGCGAAACACGATATCAATTATATTGATGAAGAATATGTTAAACTGCAGCTCAAATCCAACAGCTTTCAGAGAAGTGCTAACTATGATTCTGACATTCTGTAATCAAGCAATAAGCATGTACTAAGCTTGATATTGGAGCTTGGAAAAAAAAGGCTATAAAAACAGGTTCATTTGCTTGGTCGAACCACACTTCATCGGTTGAGATTTTTTTACTATAAGCCTATAATCCGATTTTCTTTTTGATTTGTCAAAATTTGCCTCGCACATTTTCTAAAGCCTCTTCATCATGTCACACTTCAAAAAAGTTCCTTGAGGGTATAGTTTAAAGTCAAGCCATGTTCTACATAGTTTCTGTGAGCTGTGATTAGTGTAAGTAAACACGTGAGCTATGGCATGGCTAAGCCAACACTTCTTCTATGCTTTCTATCTTCATCCTGTACTCCTCATTTCAACAAGATGCAGAGCAACATCGGAGCATCCAAATAAACATGTTGCTGTCTTCTTCATCTTTGGTGATTCATTTTTAGATGCCGGCAACAACAACTATATCGATACCACAACTCTTGACCAAGCTAATTTCTAGCCTCACGGAGAAACCTACTTCAAGCTCCCCACCGGGAGTTTCTCTGATGGTCGTTTGGTACCGGATTTTATCGGTGAGATATGCAAATCTCTAGTAATGTCTTTCTTGCTTGCAAGATTCCTATTTTTGGTTAACCAGCAAATATTCTGTGTGCTCTGCTCAATATAATAATATACATAGCATATATTGCTCTCTAGTTTTGAACTCTTTTTTTGCCTGGATCAACATTGTAGCTAAATACGCAAATTCATCCCACCTTTTCTACAACTTGGCATTGATCAATATTTCTATGGAGTCAATTTTGCATCTGTCGGAGCTGGTGCTTGAATTGAAACATTTGAAGGGGATGTAAGTATAGTGTTACAATGGAATGACTTTGTGTTTAATGCTTTCCATGAGAAAGCAAATACCTTTAGCGCTTTTAATTACTTGCATGTTAGAAGAAGCAAAGAAAAGGTAAAAAGATTGGAGATCCAAGGCTTTCTTTCTCCCAAGGAGATCTTGTACATGATTACTTGAGCCCTTTTTTGACCACTGATGTGTGTGGCGGGTTAAAACATTTTATTTGAATACATTAAAAAAAACATCCATTAAATTCAAATATAATGATGTAACTGTCATTGTAATTTTACCATGCCATGATAGCATCATATATACCTATGCAGTACTTCTGTTCTTTCCCCTTTTTTCCCTTGATTTTATGCATGCCTGTGTCAATCTATATTTTAGTGCTGATTTGACAGGAAATATACAAGACAGGGGGCGGGAAAATTGCATTTATGAATTTGCTATCAGAATATCCAGATCAGATAGCAATGGTAGCTGCAATTTGGCCTTCAGCAATTCCCCCTCTGCAGTTTTTCATTGCTGCGGGATTTGGTGGCTCAAACCCAAATTATTGCGGGGAGATAATTTTGTGTCCTTAGAGTTCACTAGTTTAGACAATGAACGAAGCAAGCAAGGCATAATGATATCATTCAAGGGAGGTGGCAAAACCACCTGGCCCACTGCATATCTATCATTAATTAACGCTTTGTGTTGGCGATCGAGGTTAATCCCTCTGCCGGAAAGGTTTTCAAGCACCTTTTTTCCTGTTCTTCTCACTGGATCGTTGGTGGTTTTTGAACATTGGAATCGATTCAATTAAAATACCTGGATCATAAACGTTTCAAGCAAGGGAGATGGAACTGGGCCATTTCGAGCTGTGGAGGAGAGAGGCTAGCTAGTGAAGCAGTTTGAGTCATGTGAAAACCCTAATGGACATGTTCATTCGTCTATCAATAATTTATCACGTTAAACTTTCCAATTATAGCATACTCTACAGTGGTGGAGCTAGATTCTTTTCTCTTATGACCCAAGCAATATTGCTATGATTAGCATTTGTGTTTTGGTTTGAAGACCTGAGAAACTAGATTATGAAAAATACAAGAATAATAGTAATTGAAATATACTTTCTTGGCACACAAGACTCTTGGTGGATAGAGCAATTCAAGCAAGGAAGTTCTCCAGATATATCTATAATATAGAAAAGGTTTTAGTTTCAATTACAACTCGCGATACGATACGTTAAATCGCCAGGACCCCTTGGGTATTACACCAACAATTTACCTGGGATCAATCCCTACTCTTATATGGAGCTGGCCATTTGGGGAGCACTTTCACCCCTTCGGGGCCCACCCGGTGCGAACGTGGATTAGTCTGGACCAGTGTCTAGGACACCGCGTGGTTTATACCATTGTTGGTGTAATAGAACATTTCACTTGATTAATAGTGCAAGGATGGTGTTCACAATATTTAATGAGCATCAATTTTAAAAGTAGTTGAACTTATTAATTGAAAAAAGTTTAATTAATGCCAATCAAGAACTAAAATAAAAAGTCAATATTAATTCTAAAAGCAAAAGACAAATGATCATGCAAATATCATCCACTTTTCTTTTGAGTCTATCTTCCTGTTTGACATTACGTTTCAAAAGCAATTGAATTTTTTTTTAAAATTAAAAAAATTAATGTTTTTAGATCATTTTCAAGTTATGATGTCAAAAATATTTATTTTTTAAAAACGCATAATTTTGATTCAATTATGAACCAAAATCACTTTTAAAATAACTTGAACCATACTTTCAAGCAACCACCATTTATTTACTAACATCTTAAAGATTATATTATTATTGATACCACCATTTATTTACTAACATCTTAAAGATTATATTATTATTGATACAAATTAAACAGGTAATAAACACATATTAAAAACAAGTCAAAGAAAAAGGGGATTTGCAAGAAAGTGGGGTGCATAACGCGGAGATGAATTAATTATTATTTCCAGCCTAGAAATTAATGAATGTAATCACGACAGTTGTTTCAGTTCCAGCAACTCATTGAAACCCTAACATGTCAACATCGATTCTTTCCTAAATTATACTTCAGGGGAATGAAGGATGAACGTGATCACAAGTGAGCAATCTAAGAAGTAATGATCATGAGTTGGGTGCATAGGCCATGGTGGACCCTCATGATTATTATAAGTTCCATTAAGAGTTAGGGCATGCATGACATAGATATTGACCGGGAGGAACTTCACCATGAGTTTGACTAATATATTTTGTGACTATTTGTCTTGATATTTATTTTTTATTGGAAATTACATGTGGCAGAAACAAATCATTTTTTAATATTCATTTAATTTATTTTCGCATGTCAATGTTTTGTTGATCGAAGAATCGTGTGGGAGTTAGCTCTGGGCACCAAGAAATAGAGAGAGCTGCGCGAAAGCAACAACTATATATAGATATATATATATATATATTTGACAGTAGCCCGTGAGCAGCCAACTAGAAAATACACTTCCGCTCCATGATCATGAACTCCGCTAGCCATGCAAATTTGTGAGCCACAATCATCAAAATTATTGTGATAAAGGCAGCAGCTTCAAGGAAATACAAATTCCTGTGAAAAACTAATTAATTTTGTTGGTAGTGCACGTATGAAAGAGGGTTTTGGATAAGATCCACGAGAGCAAAGAGTTTTTGGATAAGATGCACGAGAGCCAAGTGAGGGAGGTTCTAGTGCTCACAAAGTGTGGGAGAGAGGTTTGCATCTCACTTTGTTGACAGGACATAAAACATTCAAAATCCAATAATATTCTTCTTTATTACATGATGTGTCTGTTTAGTATTGCGGTTGCCGTTATGGTTGAAGTTTAAAAAAAAATGTTTCATAAAAAAACACTTTTAGCTGCGATTCATAACTGAAATTGAATTGTTTGGTTAAAATTGTGATTGAGTTTGAGATTTAATGAAAAACAATTTCGTTTGTTTGGTTACCATGTTTTTCATATTGCATGTCCACTTGTTAAATTACTTTAAAGGACACACACATATATATACATTGTTTTTTAAATATTGTAGATTTAATAATCATAATAATAAAATATAATTAGTAATTCAAGTAAATTAGACACTTGTTTTTATTCTCCCATCAAACTACTTGCAATTCTATCACGAACTAAATCGATACGTGAAGGTCTCTGCGATCCCTTGCTATTTGATCGAGGAACAATATCTGATAAAATATCATCAAGAACAACATATGTGATCCATAGTGAGTTTCATGATCTTTATCTACATGCTGTAGATATATAATTCCAAGGCCAAATTCAGTTGTAAGTTTCTGATCCATAATCAATCAAAAAGCAACAGGTTTGTGGAGTGAGATGAATTCA
The DNA here is from genome assembly GCA_029204005.1 of Salix udensis. Lineage (NCBI taxonomy): Eukaryota > Viridiplantae > Streptophyta > Magnoliopsida > Malpighiales > Salicaceae > Salix > Salix udensis. Next base: position 6,295,097 of record CM055019.1, on the reverse strand, counting down.
TGCGCCTTACCCTTTTATCAAGGCTGATCTATCTCTATTCTTTTTTTTTTTTAAATATGATTTTTATATATTTTTTTAAATCGAACTGGGCATGACCTAACTAAATGAGCCAGCCCCGCCAAGTTGGGCCATAAGGCCCAACTCTGTTGGACTTAGGCTGGGTCGAGAGCAGATCTAGCCCAAGAGTTGAAAGAAAAAGGAAACGGTGTGTTTCATTGTTCACGTCTTGTGTGAACATTGCAGAGTGAATTAATTCACACATGCATTGAGCAGTAGTAGGGTGGTCGATCGACGGTGATGAAAGACTCACCTACTGATGTCGTCGGGTAAAGGAGGTGAGGTGGTTCTTCATGTTGTGGCAGTGTCGGAAATGATGGCCTGTGGTGGCCAAAAGAAGCGTAGGAAGGTTGTCTTCGCTGTTGCTGCTTCTACCAGGGCTTGCTGCTGCTGATGGAAGTCACGCCGGAACTCATGGTGTGGAGGAGAAGCTTGTCGATGCTGAGGGGGATGATGGTGGTGCTCTTCAAAAACAAAGGTTGGAGGAAAGAGAGGGAGTGGCTGGTGATTGTGGAGAGAGAAAGATCGTTGGCTGACTGGGTCCTTTGCCCTTTCTTGCCTTCAACTGCATTCGACTAGAACTTGAAGCTTCATGGACACTAAGGAAGATGAACAGGAAGCAACCCCCTGGGAAGTTATGTAAAAATTGAGGAACATGAACAAAAAGTTACAAAACGTAAGCTGAAATCACATTTCGTCCAGTGAAAAGCATCCGAAGACAGCTTCTCCAAAACACAAGTTGCACCTCAGTTTTTGGTAGGGCCTATAACTTAAAAAATTATGGTGCACCATTTACTAAACAAGTAGGTTTGCGGTGAGCCTCAACTGCAGAAGCCACCACAAAGTCAAACACTCATGAAACATGAAATGAAGGAGAGAGTAGAAATAGGGAAGAAGAATCCATGGAGAGAAAGTTACAACTTCCAGCATATAACATGTTTAGAATCAATTATAAAGCTTTCTTTGACAATTTCTCGATTTCCCTTCTTTCTTAACAATATATATATATATATATACCCTTCTTTCTTAACAATATATATATATATGAATCTAACAAGTAAGATCTAAAAATTTTGTATTACACAATACGTAAAGTTCAATGAAATATGTATCTAACAAATATGTTAGATTCAAAAAACTTAGACATTATTAAATTTAAGATTTTATATCCTAACTAAACAATCCTCTATAGTATAAGTATTAAAGATATGATAAATCATTATATTTCTTCATTTGAAATAATTGATCATATTTAGATAATATATGATAAATCATTATATTTCTTCATTTGAAATAATTGATCATATCTAGATAATAATTTTTCTATACGTATATGTGCATATAAGATGTCTTAAGGGACTTATCATACTTATTAATGATATATAAAAGATTTTTTTTTATTAATATCGTCAAAAACTGAGAACTTTTCGATCTTTTATTTCGTTGTAAACTACAAGATTTAGAAGGTACGAGACATAAACCCGCGCTTCGCCGCAGGGATTAAATTTTTTTTTTGTCTAGTTTTAATACATATAAGTTTTTTATTTTGTATTTTGGTTTTTATTTTTTTATTTTTTAGTTTAGTTTCTAAAAAAGTAAAATTATTGAGACACCCCACTAACAATTCTTGGTTTTTGTCTTATTTGAAGGTATTATGATTATTGTACTATGCACAGAAATGAAAAAAAATTAAAAATACCTTTGATACCATGACATTATTTTAAACACATTTTGTATAATAAAATAAATATATAAAAAACTAATATACATTTTAAAAAGTTCTACGACGCTGCACGCGTCATCTGAAATGTGCATGAGCTCTGAAATTGATGTCGTGCCCACAACACCCGACAGAAAATATAATTAAAAATTGGTAAATTACCAATACACCCCTATAACCAATTCTTGGATTTTGTCTTATAGGGGGTATATACGTACTTATACAACTCGTGGTGCGCATCAGCTGACCCGGACACCCCGATTATAAAAAAAGGGTCCAAGGATTAGTCATAGTACACTTAAGTTCACCTAGAGACCCCGGTTATAAAAAAATATATAAGTGAAAAAAAAAAACTTAAGTTGGCTCAGAAACACCGGTTATAAAAAAAATATATAAGTGAAAAAAAAGTATAAGCATGAAAGCACTATAGCAATCCATATTGTTTTTTTTTTAAAAAAAAATCAGTCCGGGAATTAGTCGTGGTGCTCTTAAGCTGGATCGGAGACCCCGGTCACAAAAAAAAATAAGTGAACATAAAAAAGTATAAGGAAAAAAATAATAAATTGGTCCGGGGATTAGTCGTGGTGCGTCCAAGCTGGCTTGGACACACTGATTATCAAAAAACAAATTTGGTCCGGTGAGTGGCGGTGGTGCACTTAAGCTTGCCTGGAGATCCTGGTTATAAAAAAAATATATAAGTGAAAAAAAAATAAGTGTGAAAGAACTGTAGCAATCCATATTGTTTTTTAAAAAATTCGCTTCAGGAATTAGTCGTGGTGTGCTTAAGCTGACCCGAAGACCTCGGTTATAAAAAAAATATATAAGTGAACAAAACAAAAGTATAAGAAATAAAAAGGAAAAAAATGTATCAGCGAGAAAGCACTTTAAAAAAAACAAAATGGGTCTAGGGATTGTCGTGGTATGCATAAGTTGGCATGGACACCCTGGTCAACAACAAAAAAATAGATCTGGGGATTAATCGTGGTGCTCTTAAGCTAGCTTGGACACCCTAATTATAAAAAAAAAAAAAAAAACAAAAAAAATAAATATAAGTGGAAAAAAAATATATATATAAAAAAGTATAACAGGCAAAAAAATGTTTTGGGAAAAAAAATGAAAAAAAATATAATAAGAAAAAAAAATGAAACATAATAAGGAATAAAAAAAGGCAAAAAAAGAAGAAAAAAAAATAGGGAAAAAATATTGTAGCGGGAAAAGCATTGTTGCAATCAACAATGCTATGTGTGGGGAGCTACGGTGCTTTCTACACACTATTTACAATCCATATTGTTTTTTTTTAAAAAAAATTGTCCAGGAATTAGTCGTGGTGTGCTTAAGCTGACCCTGGAGACCCCAGTTATAAAAAAAAACTTGGTCTGGGCATAAGGAAAAAAAATATATAAGTGAAAAAAAAAAGTATAAGGAACAAAAATTAAAAAAATAATAAATTTGTACAGGAATTAGTCGTGATGCGCGCAAGCTGGCCTAAACACCCTGATTATCAAAAAACAATTTGGTCCGGGGATTAGTCGTGGTGCGCTTAAGGTGGCCCATAGATCCTGGTTATAAAAAGAATATATAAGTAAAAAATAATAATAATAAAAAGCTTAAGCTGACTCAGAGACCATTGTTATAAAAATATATATAAGTTAAAGAAGAAAAAAATAAGCGTGAAAGCACTGTAGCTATCCATATTGTTTTAAAAACAAATTCGTTCCGGAAATTAGTCGTGGTGTACTTAAACTGGCCCATAGATCCCGGTTGTAAAAAAAAATGTATAAGTGAACAAAACAAAAGTATAAGAAGAAAAAAAGAAAAAAATGTATCAGCGGGAAAACACTTTAGCAAAAAAAATAGGTCCGAGGATTAGTCGTGGTACGCATAAGCTGGTCTGGACACCCTGGTTATAAGAAAAAAATTGGATCCGGGGATTAATTATGGTGCGCTTAAGCTAGTCCGGACACCCCGATCATAAAAAACAAAAAAATATATATAAGTGGAAAAAGAAAAAAATAAAAAATATATAACCAGCAAAAAAATATTTCATGGAAAAAAATGGAAAAAAAATATAATCAGAAAAAAACAGAAAAAAATGAAAAAAAAATTATAAAAAAAATTAGATCCGAGGATTAATTGTGGTGTACTTAAGTTAGCCCAAACACCCTGATTATAAAAAACAAATAAAATTATATATAAGTAGAAAAAGGAAAAAAATATAACCAGTAAAAAAAATATTTCATGAAAAAAAAAGAAAAAAAACAACAAAAAGAAAGAAAAAAAGAAAGAAAGAAAAATAAAAAAAGAAACGTAATAAAAAAAACAAAAAGCAAAAAAAAAAAAGAGAAGCACTGTGGAAATCCACAGTGCTTTGTGTGGGGAGCTACAATTATTTCCCCATGCGATTTAGTTTCTTTGTAATAAAAAACCCTGAACCATTAAGAAAATGTTTATAACTTTTATCTCTCAAGATTAAAAAAATAATATTTTTTTTTAAAGTATTAACTAACTTCAAATTTAAGAGCAAACATATATTTTTTTAATTTAAAACTCTTTTAAATCATTTATTATCTTAAGTTATTTAATTTTTAATTTTTTTATTGATACTGTTTTCCAGATACTCAAAACTTCTATAGTAAGCATGAAGTTACTCGGATTAAGAAAAGAAAATCCAAATAAATAACCACACTAACCATTCGCATCCAACCAGAGAATTTCAAAATAGTAACCACTCGCATCACAAATTATGTCAAAGTGTTAAACAAATGCTGCTAAATATTAAAAAAATAAGTTGAAAGAATTTCAAGAATATATAAAATAATGGCCCCACTAGTGTTATCCGAGAGAAGGATGCCAGGAGAAATTGACCAAAAAGTCCGCCCCTTCATCTTCATCGAACCTAGTTTTCATATTGCGTGCGTGGCACAACTCACGCTGACCAAATTTTTATTGTCAATTTCCTTTTATACCCTTTTCCGATCTTGTAATTGCAGGGCACGCCCTTTTTTCCCTACCGTGCTGCTACGGGGAAAAAATAAACACCACGGTGAATGATAACATGCTACAGTGAAAAGACCGCCGGGGTGTTTGAGATTCGATAGTAAAGTGTTTTTGTAAATAATTGAAAAAAAATTATTTTAAATAAAAAAATTGATATTTCTAAATCATTTTAATGTGTTGATATCAAAAATTATTTTTAAAAAAAATAAAATTTATTTTGATGCATTTTTGAACGAAAAACACTTTCAAAAACAACATCAACCACACTCTCAAACAGGCACTGAACGTGCTAGGAGATTATTATTGTTTAAAAAGTGTGCTTGAAGTTATTTTTAAAAGTGTGTTTGGAAATGTATTAAAACTATATTTATTTATTTATTAAAATTTATTTTGTGATATCAGCATATGAAAATGATCTAAAACACCAAAAAAATTTAATTTAAAAGTAAAAAATAAAATAATTTTTTTTGTTTTGTTTTTCAAAAGCGTTTTTAAAACGTAGTCCCAAACACCATTTTAGTTTAAGCATGTGATATTTTGACTAGTTTAGCTATTTTATTTTATTTTTATGGTAAGTGAAATTAAATAAAAATTATTTTTTTCCCCTAATAATTTCAAAAGTACATCTTTTATATCACAAGGATATTTTGACTACTTGTGTTAGGATTGATAATGGTAGAAATAAAAAAAAAGTCACTATTTGATTTTATGGTAACTAAAAAATTCTAGTTGATTTTTTAGAGGTTTTAAGTAAAGTTCTAGTTATACTAAGAAAATAAATAGAATTATCCTAAACTATCTTACATAAGTTAAGTTCTTTCGTGTTTGTTTTTAATGGTAAATGTACTTATTATACTTGCATGTTAAGATTTTTCCTAACATGATATATATGTATTTGTTGTTGAATATAGAAATTTATTGAGACATAGGGTAATGATATGGGACTTGGGCTCAATAACATGACTCAAATGCCATTTTTAAAATATGAGTGTTAGACCCAATAAAATGCTAATAACTATATCATTTTGATTTTTAACACATGGTTTGTCCGAATAATATGTTTATATGCAATATTATGGTCATTTTTTTAAATAAATAAATAATGTATATAGGTAGTTAAGCAAAACTCTTACAGTATTAAAGATCCTACCATGATTTCAATAGAGTTTTCCTATACTTCAAGCGTATCAAGTTATCGACATCTTCATCCATATCCTAAACAACACCACAATCACAGTCCACCCATCTTGGACCTTGCCCCACATCAACACAATTAAAGATTAGCATACAATAAATTCTCTTTCATGAAATATGAAAAATAGAGCTTAAGAATTAGAGGATAAACATATAAAACTTATAAAAAGAAAAATAAAGAGTTTACAAAATGATTAATTTACATAATAAAATTAACAATTCTACTAATTATACATAAGAAGCATGCAAATGCAAAATATACATAGCACAACAAAATCCAAATCTAATATATCAACTTCGCCTTGTAGTGTGCGATCATCTTGCATATAACAACAACAATAATAAAAAATTGGATGAATCTAAGTAACTTAGATGAAGTTCTTACCCTTGATGTATGATGAATTAAGACACAAATGCAACGATAAACTAAGTTGTTTTTATTTTCTCTTTTTTTCTTTCACGACCTCTAAAAATTACTTACAACCTATACTCTCTTTCATCTCTCGAGTATTTTAGGTTTTGATTTTTTAAATCCCTTTAATCTATGTTTCTCTTAGTGTTAACCAAAAATTTTTGTAAGAAAAATTACAAGGCTTTCACCTCCTTTCTTAGCATGCAAAGCTAGCTAGAGCTTGACTTGCTTTCTTTAGAAGCCAAGTTTCTTATCTATAACTCATAAATCTTTTATTTATATATTAAAACATAATAATTTCTTTATCTTCACATTATCCCGTCATCTTTTTGTTATTTACACATTAACCCCATATTTTCTTCTTATTTTCACACTAACCCCTATTATTTTCTTAATTTTTTCTTCTTGCATTGACCCTAATAATTTCTTTACTCTTACATTGGCCCATTAAACTCTTTTTTGCTAATAATGCAATGCTACACCATTTCTTCTCTCATTTTTTTCATCATTTTTGTTTAATTAGATTTTTCTTTGAATTTAATCATATACGTTTAAGGCTAAATTATCCTCAAATCCACCATCAATTTATTCTAAATTGAGGTTAAATTATTTTGATTTTTTTATTAAATATTTGTCAATATATTTTTCTCACATAAATATTTTATCATCTTCATCAATAAAATTTATTTTATTCATTTAAGATATTAAATTCCTTACTATATGTATATATTATATTTAAGGGTTTATAATAATTAATAAAGTTTTGGTCCATTTTTGATCATGTTTGAAATAGGCTTGAAGACCACTATCCACACTCAATGAACTTATGTGAGATTGTGTTGATCTAGCCCAAATTCTTCAACCATATTAAAGGAGGATGTCTTAAAATAAACACCCAAAAATAAATTCACATACACCAACATAAAAAAACAAACCATTACTTTTTTATTTTTAAAAATAAAAAGTTGCACATTAATCACTTATGTTATTCATTAGGTAGGAAAATGCCCAGTGAAAGTTTATTTTCCATGGATTGATTTATGACCAATAAAAATAACCAACAAAATTACAAGGAAAAATGTGATATTTTTAAAAATATTTTGGATACAATAAAATCATGTATTAAGCAATTTTATTATTCATTTAACAATTCATTTATTCTAGGTTAATTTATGAATAACAAAAAGCCTTAATACACAACATAAAAATATAATAAAATCAATATCATGTATACAAAATTAACAAGAAATTTTAGTATTTCTTTATGAAGATTCAAAAGAAATATACATATATATATATATATATACAAATAAAATTCTCATCCATAAAATGCACACAAATATATATTTCTTCTCACAGTATAAAATTTCTTGTTATTTTTATTTTTAAAATTAGAGTTTGGCATAATTATAGATTAATGGAGAAACATTGAGGGTTTTATTGATTGAAAATCTCAACCATAAGAAAAAACTAAAGAAAATCTCAATTTTTCTTTAACGACCAATAATCTAAATTTAAGGCCAAAATATGAGTTTCTAACACTCTTTAAAAATAAAAAAAGAAGAGGAAATAGGAAAGAAAAGCAAAGGAGATGAAATGATTTTTTTGCTTCAATTGTTTTTCTTTATTATGAAAATAATGATAAAAAACCCTTTAATGTTATGCAACAAGGCAACTACTTTAGCATACTTTGTTCTTATGAGGATGGAAAAGGAGAGTTCCAAGTTCCAACATGGACTTCACTGCAAATTCTCCACAATTCAATGGAATATTATTATTATGTGTTTATGAGCAAGTTCAGCACGCTAAGGCATATATGGTTCGAGCATATTCTTATCCACTAACACCAATATGTTCTTAATAAAATAAAATATATTTGAGTTGGAGAATAAAATATGCTAATTCTCCTGCAAGTCAATATTTTCTTGGGAATTTATACTCATTTCCAAGAGACACATTTTTTTTTTGAAATTAAACTATTATGAGAGAATGATAGTAATTTTTTTTAATTTTGTTTTTTTTTGTATAAAAATATATCAAAATATTATTTTTAAAAAAAAATTATTTTGATATGAACACATCAAAATAATCTAAAAACACAAAAAACTATTTAAAATAAAATAATTGTTTTTATTTTTTTAAAAAAAATTGTTGCCAAACATCCCTTTAATATCTTACAAAAATAAATTCGAAATTTTATGCCCAAAATTGTCCTTTTATTTCCTTTATCATGAACTACAACCTTTCAACGCTACAATTTTTATTTTTCTTGCAATTAATATTTTTTTTATGATGATTATCAAATAATAAAAAATATATAAAATAAATAGTTAGATATGTTTTGGATATATATGTGTGTGTATATATATATTTACTTGACAAGAGCAGAAACGGTAAGAAAATATAAACAAGGAAAGTCATAGGAAGAACAAACATATGACTATTAAGCATCAGTGTCAAAGAAATTAAGAGATATTTGTTTTAAAATTGTTTTTTTTTTAAATAATTTTTTTTAATATTTATAGATTAATTTAATGTATTAATAAAAGAATATTTTTTTAAAAATAAAAAAAATATTATTTGAATATATTTTTAAATATTTTTTTTTTTCAAAAACAAATACAAAATAAATCCTTGTCCTCTCTTTTTTGTTTTCATTCCAATCTCTCTCTCTCTCGCTTCTCTTCCCTGCTTTTACCTCCTCTCTGCTCCAAAACGTCTTAAGCTCATTCTCTGGTTTGCTTTCTCTCCATCAAAATTTTAATCTTCGCTGCAAAAAAAGTAAAGAAAAGAAAAAAGACTGAAACTTTGAGTGATTTGGTGTTCTTGCTTTTTTCTTTCTTTCCCGTAACTCTCATTCTGCGTTTTCGTTTACACATATAATGAAGATTCGGATAGATAAATAGTAAAAAATGTGTGCTTTGAGTGTAGATTTTGAGAAGTGGAGGAGTTTTTGTTGCAGTAGAGTTGAGTCAACTCCAGGAAATTTACCAAGGTGGGATCACAGATGGAAACAAACTTCATTCGCGGTGCCTCCGATTCCCGTTACTTGCAGAAATTCAGACTCTATGAGACTCGCTCGGTAGACACATAAATTACTTGCTCACTTTTCTTCAATCTTTATCTTTATTTCTTTTTATTTTTTTTGTGTTCTGAGGTCTATGATCTGTTGGTTTTGTAGTTCTTGATTGTGATTTCTGGGATTTTTTCTCTCATATCTTTTGTGCGCGCGCAAGTTCGTTTGATTTTTTCTGTGATTGCCTCCCTAAAGCGAGGAATTAAGTTTTAGATGATTTTGGTGGTTTAATGTTTATGGGGTGATAGTTTGCATTGAATATGATTCATATGGTATTGGATTTAGGATCTTGACTTGATTAGGGGGCGGTGTGGACCTGATTGGCAATTCAGCTTTAAAGAGAATGTTACGAGTAGAGTGCTCTTCGTTTCTGTGATTGTAATCCGCATTTGGTTGAGTTTATGTTTGGTTTTGTCTTGCTTAGTTCGTTTTGAAAACTCGAAGAATGTTGGGTTTATGATATAGAATGATTTTGTTCAAATAGTAGGGATTTGGAATTTGTGCAAAAAATGGGGAGATACACTTATAAATCTCTCTTTTGTTATACTTGTTTTGCTACGTTATTCTTTTTTTCTGCAAAATAATGGAAACAAGAGTATCTGTATTTTGCTCAGTTGCCATTCGGTTTGATACGATAGCAGCTCATTGATTTGCAAGCAAGCTTGTTCCTCTGAATACTTCTTTGTTATACCAAAATTTTGGTGTCGTTGCACAATTCTTTGATGTTATTAAAATCGAACAGCAGGAACAATGTTGATAACAGTAAAAACATTTACACGGAATAGCCTTTTTTGCCCTTCTCTTTCCTCCTTTTTTGCATAAACTGAGATAAACAATTCAATCATGCATTCATACAAATTTTCTCCCCCACATTCACTCACCTTTTTGATTACTTCATATTTTCTTGCACAGTATCACGTTTTTGAGGCATAAAAGGTCTATTGAATTCTTAAGATTTTTGTCTATCTTTATTTTCACAATGCAATCAATGAGGTAACTTTGATGTATCAATCTTGTTCTATTAAGGTGGTCAAGCATAGTCTCTTTCAGTGAATCTTGTAAAGAAAGTATTACAGCCATGAGACATTAAATTCCCAAAACTTACCAGACCTAATGTTTCTTGTTGTTTTAGATTTAGTATGGAGGGAGTAATCTGTGCCGGTTTTCGTACTCTATATTGAAGCTGTTATGCCATCATGTCTTTCTCCTATACTTTTTTAGTATGGGGGTTATGTTCAATTTATTATGGGTTATATGAGTCCTTTCTCTCTATGAACACTGAAGTCACTACCACATTGGAAAACTATGCTCAGAAAGTCCTGCACGAGTTGCATCCTAATGCTGATGAAGCGGGAAACCAGTTTCTTAGAACATTTTTTCCTTCCTGTCTTGCTGAATTTCAATGTACTGATGATGCACTTTTCCCTTTTGAAAAATTTCCACTTTTGTTCAATGAAACTTTTGTTGCTTGTTTCATTTATCTCAAAATTTATTTTATAACAATAGTAAAGTCACTTTGTTAATATGAATTTATTTGTGGAAACATTTTCATTTTTCATCGTTCTTTTATTTATATTTAATGATATTCATGCCAATTTCTCAAATCATCATTACAACTTCTAATCCAACATCTACTATGTGGCAGAATTTTTATATGACTGGAAGAGACAAGAACAGAACTTTTTGGAGGGTGTTAAAGATTGATCGTTTAGAACCATCTGAACTCATTGTTCTTGAAGATTCTACAACGTATTCAGAAAGTGAATTCTGTGACCTGCTAAGGCGAATACATGAAGGCAACAAGTCAACGGGTGGACTTAAATTTGTCACTATTTGTTATGGAATTATTGGTATGTTGTATCTGCAAGGTCTTCTATATAAGCACTTAATCTGTTTCATTACTGAACTCATTTTTTCTTTTTTCTTTAACATAGGGTTCATTAAGTTTTTGGGACCCTATTACATGCTGCTGATAACAAAAAGAAGGAAGATTGGTGCAATTTGTGGCCATATAGTTTATGCTATAACCAAGAGCGAGATGATTCCTATTCCAAATTCTACTGTGCGGTCCAGTATGACTAGCTCTAAGAACGAGAACAGGTCTTTTGTCCATTCTGCATGTAAATGTAATATGTACTCGACACTGTTAAGGAGATCTAACAGACTAGTATCAGAATAGCCAATGTTGATTTGTAATTAGATGATGACTCTTTTATGGTCGTGGTGACTTGAATTTTAAATTTATTGTTTGGTATTTTTTTTTCCATTTAATTAATTGGGACAATTAGTCTGAGCTGTGCGCTGACTGTTAGAAGTAGCCTGGTTCAACACTGGAGATAAATTCTCAACAATTTTTGTCATCACACCCTTCAATGTTAATCAATGATGCGGGCTTCTGTGATTCAAACTTATTCAGGTTCTTCTAGTAGTTGTAGCTATAGTTTTATCTTCTTTTTATTTTGTTTTTGAGATGAGACAAGTAGGGCATCTAATTTCAAGTTATGCATGGCAAATATTACTGTCGCGTCCTTTTTAGTTGATAATTTTGTATAGTGGCTATTGTCAGTTCATTTCCTGCATATGTACAGGGGCAAACTTCATTGCTGTTGTGATGTTAATAGAACATGTTGAATCAGACAAGGTATCATCTGGGTTTGTGGGGGAAAATTCACTTTTCTTTCTTTTCTTTTCTATATGTTTTACTTTAGTTTCTTGGCTGATGTTTATTGGACTAACAATTCAAAGTATCCTTTTTCACCTTGTAACAATATTAAATACATATTGATTTGTCCTCCATTTTTTTTTGTCTTGATGAAATAGATACAAGAAGCTCCTATGCACGGTGGACCTTACAAGAGACTTCTTTTTCAGCTACTCCTACCATGTCATGCATAGTCTTCAGAAGAATTTATCTTTGTAAGGAGACAGGACAAATTCACTATGAATCAATGTTTGTTTGGAATGAATTCTTAACTCAAGGGATTCGAAATAACCTCAAGAATACTCTATGGACAGTGGCATTAGTATATGGCTTCTTTAAACAGGTGCATATTATTTAAGCCACCAGCCTTACTAAAGTGTTTAAAGACATTAATGCAAGTAAAGAATAGTCCATGATAGAAAATGTCCAAAAATGTCCTTTACCAGATATGATGGTGTATATTATGTTTTGCCATCTTTTCTAATTCCTTACTTGCTATTTACTTTGGTTCTTTTCAAAGCTATTGAGTTTATTATAATATCCCATTTTGAGATGGGAGTTGAAGTTCCCTTATCAAGGTCTTTGGGGAGGGAAATTAACTAAATTAGTAACATGCTCCTTTTGTATGTTGAATGGAAGATTAACACCATCCACATTTATCTTGCCTTTGGAATATCCTCTCAATCTCTTACTGATGCAAATTTGTCTGAACTGCTGCGAGACTTCAACCCGATCTTTATGGTTTCCTGTGTTGGTATCCAGGTCAAAATTTCAGTATCTGGCAGGGAGTTTAAGTTGGCTCTAATTGCTAGACGATCACGGCATTATGCTGGCACAAGGTATTGATAGTATTCAAAACTTTTGAACAACATGCCAGCTGGATTTCCTCATTTATGCTTGGCTGCTTAGATCTTTTTCCCTTGAACATGATAAACTCTCAAATGCTTTTAACTCAATCTGTATAGTAACCTCTTTATAGTCTGGTGCTGACTTTATCCAGTTTATTCCCCTGATTGCTGCTGAACTTACAATAAATTTTGTTGTGACTTTACTATTCTTTTGCCTATCTAGATATCTAAAACGAGGTGTGAATGAGAAGGGTAGAGTTGCTAATGATGTTGAGACAGAACAGGTTGTGTTTGAAGATGTTTCTGAAGAGCAGCCAGTGCAAATAAGTTCTGTTGTGCAGAATCGGGGTTCAATCCCGCTTTTCTGGTCACAGGAAACTTCACGATTGAATCTTAAACCTAACATTATGTGTATGTTTTCCGTACTCTGAACCTTTTTATTTGCAGTGATAACTTTCCATAAGTTATTCATTTATTATTATCTTGCAGTATCAAAGAAGGACCAAAATTTTGAGGCAACAAAACTTCATTTTGAAAATCTTGTGAAGAGATATGGAAACCCAATTATTATATTGAATTTAATAAAGGTAGGTTGCTCCAAGAGACAGATTGCTCCACATTCCTGTGCTCATGTGATCTTTTTTAAGCTTCTTGTATATGAAAGTTGATTCATGATTTTTTCTGTTATTATTATTTTCATTATTATGTTTGGCAATTGTCTGGGAATGAGGCTTGGTTGTTATTTGTTGTGCTTGGCAATTATGTTGGTGATTGGCAGTCACATGAAAAGAAGCCTCGCGAAACAATACTTGGAGCAGAATTTGCAAATGCCATCAGATTTATCAATAAAAGTTTGTCTGAGGAGAATCGCCTGAAGTTCCTACACTGGGATTTGAGTACACATTCTAAAAAGTACTTCACTTGCCCACCGCATACTGTTGTTTTCTCACATTAATTTATGATGATTAAAGTCAATAGCGTTTGGTTATTTTCAGCAGAGCTACAAATGTCCTAGAACTTCTTGGAAGAGTCACTGCCTATGCATTGAATTTAACTGGGATCTTTTATTGTCAAGTCATGCCAAGTTCAAGTTCCAAGGGATTGTTAAATGGGTCCTGTTTTGAGTAAGTTAATGCAAAAGGCTTCCAACATTTTTTACATGGTATTTTTTTGTCATTTCCACTTGGGGAAATGTTTGCTCTGAGAATCCATTATCCTGCTAAACTTCACAATATATTTACGCAATTGCTTTTCAGGCCACTTTTAAATCTTTAGTAAATCCATTTAATTGATGTGTAATTTTTTTGCTTTGTTGAATTTCAAATGATTTGAGAAATATGTTGATTCAAAATCCATAAATCATTAATGTGCAGCTTGTGGAATGTGTTTTTTTTGTATTTGTGCTTTGTGATCATTAAAAAAGATGTGGGAAAAGACTGAGAAATGCAATCTTATGGAGAATGATAATTTTTTAGTAACTACTCATTTTAGGGGTACACTGCAGTGATATTTCCCTTGCTTTCTGTCTAATTCCTGCAAGTTCCTTACGATGCTAGCAATGCAAATGTGGTGCAGGGAACACAATGGTGACTGTTCTCTTGAAAATTCGTCTAATGAAAATGGCAATGTTGTTAAGTTGGATTCAGAAATTACCAAAGCTGATAGTGATGCAAATCAAAAGCAGAGTATCAAGGTTCCAATGTTCCAAAACGGGGTTTTAAGGACCAATTGCATAGACTGTTTAGATCGCACAAATGTTGCACAGTATGCCTATGGATTGGTGGGCTCTTGGACATCAGCTGCGTGCACTTGGATATATGGAATGTCCAAATATTGATCTGGATAATCCTTTAGCAGAGGATTTAATGAGGATTTACGAGACAATGGGTGACACACTTGCACTGCAGTATGGTGGGTCCGCTGCTCACAACAAGGTAATCCTTATGTGTTTGGGCAGTCCTACTGCTTGCTGATATGACTAAATATGATTGGACATGAATGTGCGGATGAAATAAGTTGTTTTGCACAGCTAGCTGATACCCTGGATTTTTCTTAAAAAAAAATTGGAGGAAAAAATCAAGGGTTTTCTCACCTGAGATTTGGAGCTTGTAGGGGTGTTAGTGTTTTTCCTTCTTACAAATTAAAAATTGCAGTATGAAGGGGTCTGTTGCTCACTTAGTTGATTTGATTTGTAGGATTTTTGAAATCAGAAAGCAAGATCTACAAGCTTGTTGATGTTTCTTAGTTTTGGATGCATGTGTTTTTTGGTGAGTCTACTATGGAAATAAAAAAAAAAAAATGCTGAACTTGTGCTGTAGCTCTGTTCAATGTTCCAGTGTGAGCAAACTGTACTATTAGACCAAGTTGGCTGTGTCACTTTAGTTTCTTGTGGAAGAAATTTAAGTTTCCATGTCTTTGCCTCTTTGATTGCGATGTCAAGGAACCAAGGTAATCACTTGTGGTATCCTTACCATGGGAAGAAAGTTAAGGTGTCTCAGGAGTTAAATGAGAAATTATGTGTTTACCATTGAAATTGTCATTCATTACTTAAAAAGCAAAACTACCCTTGCTTCTAAAATATACTTTGATTTTACATTCGCTGTGTCGCATTGATGATGTTAAATAGATTTTTTCTGAGAGAAGAGGTCAGTGGAAAGCAGCAACTCACTCCCAGGAATTTTTTCGAACTCTACAACGCTATTACAGCAATGCCTACATGGATGCTGAGAAACAAGATGCTATTAATTTGTAAGTTGAACAAGCTCTGTTCTTCATTGCCATGTTATTTTTCTCGGAAAAGAACTTCCAAAGTCAGGTTGTTTTAAAACTGTATGTTTTGAGTTTCATTGCAGGGGATGGATTATGCATTTAATGTGATATTTGCCTTAACTTTTGGGCAGGTTCTTGGGTCATTTCCAGCCACAGCAGGAAAAACCAGCACTGTGGGAATTGGATTCAGATCAGCATTATGATGTCGGAAGGCCTGGTCCTGATTTAGTTGAGAATGCTAGGTAATGTATTCTGTGTAACATTCTATATCTCTAGAACTTTTCTATAATAACGCAACTCCCTCAGTTCCATAACTTTAGCTGAATTTGAAAGGGTGCACTTGTTTGGTTCGTTAGGGCAGGGTTGGGGTGGCATTACTATGACAAAGGGGTATTAAAGTAGAATGCAAATTCATTTTAACTGAGATTAAGAGTAAGTATGGATTATGATTTCACATGAGAGGAAAATTTTTGTTGAGAATTCTGCTTCTGCTTTTGACAAGTTTTACATTCTTTGTGAATAAGAACCATGCATAGATGCTTTTGTGAATAGTAAAACTGTTAATTACAAGAAGATATATTGGTCAAAGACATTGGTATGGAGAAAATGCATGTTTCTGATATGATGTCTCTGGTTTCAACGTTGTATAGCAAATAAATCACCAGCTTAAAGATGTTTTTTCCGGTAAATGCAATTCCTTGTCATTTTTTTTTTTCAAATCGTAACTACAACTTTGATATTAGAACTTCTCATTTCAGATCTTTGATTCAATTGATTTTAACTGAAGGCTTTTTTTTCAAATTAATTATGTGATAAACCACCATGTAATGATTAGAACATAAAATATCGTGAACCTATAATTTCATCTGGAGGGAAACATTTATGCTATTTTTGTTTTTTTGTTTTCTTTAGGTCTTTCATTAAAAGATCACTGTCTGATGGCAATCTTCTCTGTGAAAGTGAGTCGCTTGTATCAGCTGCCAGTGCTGGATACAGCAAGCCTTTATATGAAAAGGAGGGAGGAATAAATAAGGGTCTTTCAGGCTCAACTCCAGAGATACCAGCTTGTGAAATTGACATGTCATATTCCAGGTCTGCTTAAATTGCTTAGTGCTTCTCATGCTTGTGAAGTCTTCATAACCCTATTTGATAAGACAGGCCCATGGTTTATCTGATCTGTATTCATCACTCCTCTTAGAGGTGCATAGTTGATGAGTAATTGAAAAGCCAAATAGCTTCTCTTCATTAAGTAGGATATATTTCTTTAGCCATTAGGAGATAAGCTGTCATTCCACTGCTATTGTAGTGACATCTACTGTCATCTAAAATGAAGGCATGGGATAAGTGAGGTGTATTTAGAAAGGCTGCAGATACAAAATCTGGCTGCTGTCCTCTCTCAAATTTCAGCATGTATTTTTTAATTAGAAATGGAGATGTTTGGATGCATACCCCTTTTATATCATGCAATTGTTGAATTTGATGTGCTCTCATGGTTGATTAATGTTGGGGGTCTTTTTAGGTATACTCCCACAATGTCTCGCAGGAAGATATTTAAAGATGAGGAATATCAGTACTTTGAAAGTGATCATATTTGTTATGATGAACATGGGGATGCATGTAGCTGCACAAATTTTCTTGATATGGACCGGCTTTCCTCATCTGGGAATTCGTGTGAAGATCTATGTGATAGGTAGTTTTTGTACTTCCTATTAATTGCTTCAGCTGAAGAGCCGAAGGCAATACTCACCGATTGTTTTAATGACTGCAGGTCTAGTGCTGGCCTATCCACCGAGAATCTTGCAAATGATCTGAAAACAGAAACCAGCAAATCTGCTACAGGGTCTGGATCTAGCTTGAAGGTCAGTATGTTTTATTTTAGTTGCGATGTCACATAATGATGATGCTGTTATGGGGATCATTACAAGGAGTTGTCTAGTCTTGACTTCATGCTGCCTTTCAAGAACAGAGATTAGGTTGCATTCACAGTTTGATCAATCTCTTTCAAGAACAGAAATTGCATAAAACTGCCTGATCAATCTCTTGTATGCTTTAAGCATCTAATATATTTTTACCTCTTGTGCACCAATCCTATGTATACTTTTTCCATTTCATGTTTCATCACTTGCTTTCCGGATTTCTGTTGGTTTCAGAATGTTAACCTGCTACTTCCTTTGGTTCAGGGAAGAAGTCAAACTGGGACCGATCTTTCTTCTGATGACCATATGGGTGGATTTTCAAACTGCTTCGTCCCAGTGGGTAATGCATGGGGCGATGCTGTCCCATCGAATCTGACCGCCAATTCCCACCACACCATTCATTTGCGCCATAACTTGTTAAATCCCGTCCGAAGGATGTGGATTTCACCACAGAAAATAAAGATAATACCAGCCCACAGTTCTCGGATCATGTAAAGACCTGCTGCAATTTGTTCGCCTGTACACCTCCAGAAAGCCGTCATTGAGGAAGCTCAAGGGTAAATAGCACAGCCAAATTCATTTGGATCTCTCGTCCATTTCCTTTTGGCCGTGAAAAGAATAATTTTCAAGACCGATCTGTATATATTTTATATGTAGTTCTCAATTGTTACATTCAAATGTCTCCAATCTCCACTTGCAATCCATGCTCGTGCAGCTTCACCATTCACGCCTTATACAGAAGAAATGATTGCGTTATAGTCTGTAGAAATGATTACGTAAATGGAATAAAACAACTCCTGTGGGAAGCATCAACCAACAATTTGTCGGATGCAGCGGCTTAAGCAATCAAAATTCACTTGAATCAGGCCCATATAAACACGGGGGGCAACAGATATGATATTTATCATTCACGTTGAATAATAGATGCGCAAATAATGATATGACAAAACACTATTGCTAAAGAATACCAGTCAGTCTCAAAATCTCTTCACAAATTTAACGCCTAGAACTGCTCCGTGCCCAAAAAGAAGCTAGGAAAAAAGTCCAACCCCAGTTGATGTCCATGACCCCCCAAAAACTAACTCATGATTTTGGAATAAGGGCAAAACATGGCTGTTGTGAACATGAATGGGTTGGAGGACATTCCTGCTGAATTTAAATGTCCCAGCCAGTAGCAGCAGGGGCAGGACCACCAAGTTCAGCAGCCGAGAGGGGGACTGGAGAAGGAGCTGGAGCCAGAGCCGGAGACGGGGCTGGAGCAGCACCCCATTCACCAGAAAGCCCACCTAATTTTTTAGTTGATGGGCGGAATGAAACAAGATAAAAGTGTTAGTGCAAAAAATAACTGAAAGATAGTTACTTGTAGGTCTGAATGAATTGTTATTACCTTGCTCGGGGAAGAAATTGGCAGCAGGAATGGGTTGTTGGGCAACATCAGCCGTCCATTGGCTATCAGCTATAGTGCTGCTCCATTCACCAGCAGAAATCCCATAGTCTGCAGGAGGGAGTGAATAATCAGCAGCTGGAACTATTTCATCCTCTTCCTGTTGCTTTGCTTCTTCAGGTTCCCTATAAAAGAACAAGTCCACCTGTCCAAAGAAATGACAATAAAGCAGTTCATGCTTCCTAAACAATAAATAGCTAATGCAAACCCGTGAAACTCACTACGAACACATAAAGGCAATCCAAGAAGCAGAATGTGGCTTTAAAATACTAAGGGGACAAACATGCATGTTATGAATGCCTGCACCTGCTGCTGGCAAATTATAACAGACAAGTTTTACTATGAAAAGGTTGGTGTACACAGCATGCAGTCATGGTACTTGCAATTTAAAGAGAGATGGAAAAAAACAAAGGCAAAGAGAAGGGGGGTTGAAGGATAGAATGTGAAACAACTTTCAAATAAAAATCTTACCATAACATCCCACTTGTGCCCTTGAGGAATAGTTCCACGCATCTGCAGAACCATTCTTGCCAACAGCCAAAACAGGCATCCGATGCTGTGCTTGCCTTTGTTATTAGCAGGAATGCCGATATCCACAAACCGCATCGGAGAGTCAGTGTCACAGAAAGCAATGGTAGGAATGTTTCCAAGAGCTGCTTCCTTGATAGGCTGCATGGCATGAATGGTAATGATTAAAATTTGAAGACACTGCAAAAAGACCAATAGGCATAATATGCTCAGTGATATTGATACCTGGTGATCAGTTCTTGGATCAGTGAGGATCAACAGACGAGGTTCACTGAATGAAGTCTGCATCTGGTTAGTGAAGGTACCAGGAGTGTGTCGTCCAGCAATTGCATGAGCACCAGTGTATTGGGCGAATTTGAGGACAGCTCTTTGACCATAGGGCCTTGCAGATTGAACAATAATATCCTGAGGGTTCTCAATTGCAACAATAACTCTAGCAGCCAGCAGAAGCTTTTCCCATGTCTTCCCAAGATTGATGATATAAATTCCTGTGCAATAAACACCAAAAAACGAAAATAAATAATAATAATGAGCTAAGGATGACCAAGTTAAAACTAAATACTTTTTTCCTGTCAGATGCATCACAAGGATGAGCAGCGACAATAAGCAAAATGTACATATTCGGAAAAAAATAAAATTACATCAACAGACATGAAGCACAATTGACTATTAAAACAAATAAATTTAAAATAATAACTCCCTTGCATCTAATACAGTTAGCGAATGCCAATTTGAAGCCTTCATAACAAATGGAAAAAAACACATAATCACTTCTTTTTCATTTCACAGGTTTTCTCACACCAATGATGGCAAGACAAATCTTCCAAATCAAACATCTCCAAACCATTTCAAGTTCATTACTTCAGCTCCAAACTTCAAACACGCAAATATCTGCAACTACTCGATATAGACAAGCACCAATCAACTCTAATCCAACATCCATACAAAAGATCAAACAAAAAGACTCAACCTTTAATAGATAAACAACAACAATTGACCACAAAAAAAAAGCCACGAACTATTTCCTCAAAATATAAGATCTACGCGTCCAAAACAAATATATATATATATATATATATATATATATATATATAAAGTGTGTGCAGATACCATCATTGCGGCGCTTGAAAACGTAACGTTCCATTTGGAAAATCACAGTTTTTGGTGCCAAGATGAACCTCTGCAGCCAACATCATTTGAATGTCTAGCTCTTTCTGCGACAGTGCCGTTGCTGTTGCCGCAGCAGCTGCTCCGGTTGCTGTCGCCATGATTGACTGCTTGAGAGTGTGTCAGTCTGTCAGGGAAAGAGAGATGATGGGCTAGGGTTTTTGGTTTTAAGAGAGCAAGGGAGTGCTAGAAAGCTTCTGCTACCATCACCAGGGTTTTATCAGGGCCCAAACAAATATATTAAGAGCCCATATCTACTCGAGCGACCTGTCTTCGTTCGATGTGTGTTAGACCCCAAGTAATTTAGTAGAAATAAAGATGGATAATTAATGAGTTTCTGGTTATTCAAGGTGTAGGGCCTCCGATTGAGAATTCTCAATTTGATTAATAAGATTGATAATTGCATTCATTATTTCCATCTTTAAATAGATGTTCAACACACATTTTACACTTCGTAATTAACCTCCCATTTCCCCACTAACCATTATATACTTAAACTGCTAATTAAATGCATAAGTAATTAAACTGACAATAAATTAAAGATAATTGCAATTGAGTCACTGATGTAAACTTAATTGAATATTACCCTGAACTTCAAACTAATTACAGATTGCCCCCCACATATAAAGATACTTGGCGTTGACTAGGGTTGGCTTGTAACATAATCTCCTCCTCAGAAAAGCTCACCCACGAGCTCGGGGTAACCTTGCCTCATCTCCTCAACATCGACCCCTGTGGCATCTTCCTTGCTAGCTCCTTTCCACTGCACCAATAGATCAACTCCAGCTCTGCTTCCCTTCCGTTTAAGCCTCCTCTCCAGTATCAGCTCAGGCTCGGGAGTTAGGGTTCCATCGTCCCTCATCGACGGCAGCTTTGGGTTGATGTTTATTCGGTCCCCGACCTTCTTCTTCAGGCACGAGACGTGGAACACCGGGTAGATCTTCGATTCTTGAGGTAGATCCAGTTTATATGCAACGATACCTATATTTTGAAGGATCTGGAAGGGCCCGTAGTACCTCGGTGAAAGCTTCATGTTCTTTCTCATCGCAACAGTGGTCTGTCGATAAGGGCGAAGCCTTAGGAAAACCCAATCTCCCACTTCAAACTCTCTCTCTCTATTCTTTTTTGATATGCATACAATTTCATTCTTGACTGACTTTCTTGTAGATTTTCTCGAGCTAAGGACAAGATGAGCTCTCGGCTTCTCAGTTCTTCATCCACCGCTTGAACTACTGTAGTTCCAGCTTCATAAGGCTACAAACGAGGAGGTGGGTGGCCGTAGACCAGCTCGAATGGTGAAAATCCCATGGAATAGTGTTCCGAGGTGTTGTAGGACCATTCAGCAAGGGCTAACCAATAGGCCCACTCCTTCGGTTGGTCTCCAGTAAACAACGAAGGTACCATTGTAGCCATTTATTCATTATTTTTGTCTGTCCATCAGTTTGGGGATGATATGGTGTGCTCATCATTAATTTTGTGCCACTCAAATGAAAAATTTCCTGCCAGAACTTGCTTGTGAACGCTGCATCTATATCACTTACTATACTATTAGGTATGCCATGCAATTTGAAGATTTTGTCCATGAAAATTCTTGCTACTGTTGTTGCTATGTATGGATGAGCTATGAGTATGAAATGACTGTATTTGCTTAATCGATCCACCACTACCAATATAACATTGTACCCTTTAGACATAGGTAGCCCCTTTATGAAATCCATGCTAATATCTGTCCACACATGTTTTGGTATTTGTAGAGGCTGTAACAACCCTGCTGACTTGAGATTGTCTGTCTTGTTTCTTTGGCAAATTTCGCATTCTTTGATGAACTTTCTGGTGTCCTTACTCATACCTGCCCAAAAAAACTCCTTCTTTAGCCTGCTGTAGGTTTTTTGTGATCCCATATGCCCTCTTATAGGGTTGTTATGGAAGTGAGTCATGATCTGCTCCTGTTGCTCCTTAAGAGTACCCAAGTGGAGCCTTCCTTTGTAAATTAGGAATCCTCCTTTGGAATGGTACTTAAGGGGTTCAAGTTCCCCTACTTCGTATTGTTTGAGTAGTTGAATCAGCTGCAAGTCTTGGTTATAGGCTTGATGAAGAGCCTCCCACCAAGCACCTTTAATTAGGTTGAGTGCCTTGACCTCTCCTTATAGGGTTTCTTCCTATACTGGTTGTTCTGGCATTCTTGAGAGTGCATCAGCTGCTTTATTGCTCTTTCCACTCCTGTATTCCACACTGAAGTCAAAGCCTAGTAGCTTTGTTATCCATCTTTGTTGAAAAGGGGTCTCTACCTTCTGTTCTAGTAGATGCTTGAGTGCCTACTGGTCGGTTTGCACAATGAATATGTACCCTAGCAAATAGTGCCGCCACTTTTGTACTGCCAAGATTAGAGCCAAAAACTCTTTTTCATAAGTTGATAAAAATAATTTTTTACCCTTTAGTGCTTGGCTTAAGTAAATCAAGGGTCTTCCCTCCTGCATAAGGACAACACCTAGAGCATTCTTTGAAGCATCACACTCTACCATAAATGGTTTAGAGAAATTAGGTAGAGCAAGGACAGGGGGGTCACTATGGCAGTTTTAAGGTTAGTGAAAGCCTGAGTAGCCTTCTCATCCCACTGAAAAGAGCTCTTCTTGAGGAGGGCTGTAAGGGGGGTTGCTATTCCTCCATAACCCTTCACAAACCTTCGATAATACCCTGTTAAGCCCAAAAAAACCCTTAATGCTTTGGGATTTTTAGGTGCAGGCCATTCCAGCATGGCTGAAATCTTTGTGGGGTCTGCCTTGACTCCTTACTTCGAGATTATGTGACCTAAATACTCTACTTCACGGCATCCAAAAACACACGTGGATTCCTTGACATATAATTGATGATTAAGTAGAATTTCTAAAACAGAATTTAAATGTTTCACATGTTCTTCTACTGTCTTACTATATATAAGAATATCATCAAAAAACACTAAAATAGACCTCCTAAGATGAGGTCTGAATATGCCATTCATTAGCCCTTGAAATATTGTTGGGGCATTTGTGAGGCCAAAAGACATCACTAAGAATTCGTAGTGTCCCTCATGAGTACAAAAAGCAGTCTTTTGCACATCTTCAAATCTCATCCTAATTTGATGATATCCTGACCTCAAATCCAGCTTAGAAAAATACTCTGCACCATTAAGTTCATCCAGTAATGCTGGGTATAGGGAACTTAGCTTTAATTGTGTCTTTGTTGAGGGCTCAATAATTTATGCACATTCTCCAACTTCCATCCGCCTTCCTCACTAGCAAAACAGGTGATGCATAGGGACTTTGGCTTGGTTGGATGATTTCAGCCTTTAACATCTCCTTGACTAGCTTCTCTATCTCTTTCTTTTGGTAGTAGGGGTATCGATAGGGTCTTGCACTTGTTGGTTTGGCAGTATCCTGTAAATGTATTTGATGGTCATGACTTCTAGGTGGTGGCAGCCCTTTGGGTTCCTGAAATACTACCTTGAACTGCTGTAATATAGCTTGTATGGCTGGTTGGTGGGTCTGTTTTTCTGATCCTCCTTCAACCTTCATTAATTGCAGCCACATTCCTCTGCATTCTGCTATGTTCATTTTGTTTAGACTTTTCTCTTCTTCAATAACCTGGTTTGGTCTCCGTAAGCCTTGAAGAGTGAATTCCTTCCCACCCAACACGAAACTCATGTTTAAGTCAGCAAAGTTCCATTTAATGGTGCCTAGGCTCCTCAGCCAATCCACACCCAACACTACATCACATCCCCCCAGTCTCAGTACAAACATATTAGTTATAACATTGCACTGTTGCATCTCCATTGTTACTGCCTTACAATACCCTTGACATGGAATAGTATCTCCATTGGTAACCTGAACAAATAGGTTACTGCCTTCTATTGCTAATTTAATCCTTCTCATTACATTTAGATATGAGTATTTCCAATATCAATGAGAATTATGACTAAATATTTGCCATTTTTTCCTACTAACCTCATTGTTTTTTGGAGAGAGCACCTGCAATTGCATGCAAGGAAATACCTAGCAATTCAGCTTGCGGAATAACAAGTATCTCTTCTATTTGACTTGTGATTTCTTCCTCTTCCAACTCCTCTTCTTCATCAAACTCCATTCCTTCTAATAAGTATAACCTGGGTCGGTTACATCTATGTCCAGCTTAGTACTTCTCATCACAGAAATAACACAACCCTTTTGCCCTCCTTTCATGCATCTAATCTGGACTTATTTTCCTAACAGGATAAGGGTTCTTTTTTTGAAATGCAGGAGCAGGTCTTGGTGGGGCTAGTAATCTAAGGACTGATTGGGTTGGTGGTAATCTGGGGGTAATATTCTGGTTTGGTATTTTTGGGTGAGTTTTGAATGCGGAGTTATAGGGATGATTTTGGAGTTGTCTGTTTTGGTAGGGATATTGCTTCCTGTTAACTTCTTCTTCTTGTAGGCGTGCTAGTCCGAAGGCAGCGGCTAAGGTGTTGGGCTTAAACATGATGACGGTAATTCATAGTTCATCCTTCAACCCACTCAAGAAGGTACTAATACGAAACTCCTCGTTTAACCCTCTGATTTTGTTAGACTGGAGCTCGAATTTAGTTTGATACTCTTCTACATTTCCCTTCTATTTCAGTTTGGTGAATGCTCCAATAGGGTCTTCATAAGCTGATGGGCCAAATTGGGTACGAATGGCTTCCACAAATTCATTCCAAGATGTTGATGGGCTAGATTCTTTCAGCCAGTAATACCAAGTTAACGCCTTTCCCTCCATATGAAAAGATGCAATCTCCATCTTATGGTCATTCGGTGTCTCAAAGTAATTGAAGAATTGTTGAGCCTTCAAAATCCATTCACTAGGGTCACCCCTATCGTAACGAGGGAATTCCAAGCGCAAGGATCGAGCTTGAATTCCTCCATTTCCCTCCAACAAGGGATTGGCATGACTTTTGTATTTTGGGAAGTGTCTTCCCCAGAATTCCTTCTGTTGTTGTCATAGCTTGTTGCCATATTGTTTAATTGCTGTAATATTCCTTCCATAAGCAATCCATGCTTGGATTGTTTTTCTTGCAATGTTGTAGTGACTTCTTGTAATTGTTTAACTGCATCAGATAACTATGTGAATCGTGTTCCTTCAGCCATGTCGCAGGAACGCGACTCTGATACCACTTGTTAGACCCCAAGTAATTTAGTAGAAATAAAGATGGATAATTGATGAGTTTCTGGCTATTCAAGGTGTCAGGGCCTTCGATTGAGAAATCTCAATTTGATGAATAAGATTGATAATTGCATTTATTGTTTCCATCTTTAAATAGATGTTCAGTACACATCTTACACTTCGTAATTAACTTCCCACTTCCCCACTAACCATTACATACTTAAACTGCTAATTAAATGCATAAGTAATTAAACTGACAATAAATTAAAGATAATTGCAATTGAGTCACTGATGTAAACTTAATTGAATACTACCCTGAACTTCAAACTAATTACAGATTACCCCCCATATATAAAGATATTTGGCGTTTACTAGGGTTGGCTTGTAACAATGTGGTGATTAGCGTTATGCTATCACGGTGGTCGAAGACTGTCTTGATTTTAATTTTAAATTTAATTAATTTGTTTTTATTATCTCGAGTATTCTCTGTTAAATTTCGTATAATACTTTTTAATTATGACAACGTTTATTAACCTTAGTATAAGTTTACATAGAATTTAGTAAATTATTATTGAATTAGTCTCTTTGATTCTTAAAGCATTAAAATGAATTGTACTACAATGTTTAAAATTAAAAGCATTAAAAAAAACAATAAATAGTTTATGAACTCTTTTGTTTTAGCCATCATAGGTGGTAAAGTACAATGATGAAAAATTGATTTTTTAAATAAATATTATTAATTTATATCTTTAATAAAATTACATAAAATGTAAATTTCTAAATGTTTTTTCTGCTTCAAAATTGACTAAAACGATGATAGAAAAATTTTCACGGGGGTTTAAAAATAGTGGTTAAGTGGGTGTTTGGGAATGCATTTCAAAAATGCTTTTTGAAAAAAAATTGAATTTTTATTTTTTATTTTTTATTATTTTGTTTAAATTAATAAAATTTAGTATTTTTAGATCATTTTGATGTGTTGATGTCAAAAAGTAATTTTTTAAAAAATAAAATAAAATATAATTTTAATATATTTTTGAACGAAAAACACTTTAAAAAACAATCGCAACCACAATCTCAAACAATCCCAAACAGACACTAAGTATATTTCTCAAAGTTATTTTTATTTAAAAATACATTAAAATATACTTTTTTATTTTTTTAAAATTTATATTTTATATCCTTATATATAGAACAACAAAAAAAAAGTTAGAATATTAATTTTAAATAAATAAAATTTAAGATTTAGCGAAACAGTAACTACACCCTGGGCCTGGGCCAATATCGAAAGAAGGGACATTAGGTACAAAGGGATGCGAGAAAACACATAAACGACATGTCGTCCATCTGAGCTAAAACCCTAGTACTCATCAGTTAAAACTCTCTCCACGAGCAGGCAGAGGTAGAGGCAGAGGCAGAGGCAGAGAAGCAATGGTGACAGAAAAAAGCACGAAGCCCTCGAAGGAGAACATAGAGGCGTTGAAATCCGAGGTAGCCTCTTTTGCTTCCTCTTTAGGCCTCGCTTCTTCCGCTTCCTCCTACTCTGGTTTCAACGATACTGATTTTCGAAATCCTAAACCAAAATCGAAACCAAAACCAAAACCAAAACAAAAAGATCACAAACCACCTCCTCCTCCTCCTTCTCAGAAACCCCAACTTGATAAAAAAACCTCAAGCAAGCCTCCACCTTTTAGAATAAAAAATGACAAATCACAAAAACCCATTTCAAAACCAACACCAAAGCCTCCAGTTTTGTCACTTGATGCCGGTGATGACCAGAACAGTAGTATTACTAGAAAATTTGATAAGTACAAGAACCTCCCTAAACTGCCTTTAGTGAAGGCAGGTGCAGTGGGTGTGTGGCATGTGGACTTAATGGAATTGGAGAACAAAGTTTTGGGTGAAGAAAGCAAAGGAAAGTTAGAAGTTAAAATGGGTGTTGGGGAGTGGAAAAGTTTTGTGGAGAAGAAGAGGGAGTTAGGTGAGAGATTGCTGTGGCAGTATGGAAAGGATTATGAGCAGGGTAGGGGTCAAAAGGGGGATATTAAGATGTTGGTAGCTACACAGAGGTCTGGGACTAATGCTGATAAAGTTTCTGCCTTTTCTGTGCTTATTGGGGACAATCCTGTTGGAAATTTGAGGTCACTTGATGCACTTTTAGGTATTCTGTTGAATTTTTTGATGCTTTTTTTATATTTCGCTTTCTGTGTTTTTAATGTGTTTCTTTCCTGTTTTTGCTGACCTTTATAATTGGCTTTCAATGAACTACCTTCACAAAAGTTTCTCGCCTTGATCAACGATGGGATAGTATTTGGGTCTGACCTCTTATTATAGAGATATAAAACATTTGAATCATTTCTTGTATTGTAGCCATAGCATGGCATGGGTTTTTAGTGGACTAGTATGTGAAGATTATAGTGTAATTAAATACTAAGTGCTTCTACTTTGTTTAATATGGTTTAGTTTTATGTCCTGATTGACTGTAATATTGATTACAGGAATGGTAACATCCAAAGTGGGGAAGCGGCATGCTCTAACTGGATTTGAGGCATTGAAAGAGCTTTTTATTTCAACGTTGTCATTTTCCCTGCTACTCTCTATCCCTTTTCTTTTAATCGCTTCTTATCTTTTTCATTTTCTATATTAGTTTAGGAAGATGTATGCGATCTGCTTCTGGCCACTGGCCTCTCTGTGTTAGTGCTTGATATAGGTTGTATTTGGAGAATTATGAATTTCACACTGTTCGCACTTTGTTCATTGTGATTTAATGGTGAATCTGTGAGGATGAGTAGTTTTTTCCTCTTAGTTTGGTATTATCGTGCTAGATGATATCACATGATAAGAGAGGTGTTCCTTGTCAAAGCTTGCTATCAATGGCTTCATTATGTTATGTGTTCATCACTCATTGGTGTACTAATCTGCCTTTCATATCCATTAACCAGTTTGCTACCTGATCGTAAGCTGAAGACCCTTTTACAGAGGCCTCTAAATAATGTTCCTGAGACAAAAGATGGTTATTCTCTTCTTCTTTTCTGGTATTGGGAGGACTGTCTAAAGCAGAGGTAGGCACCCTTTCTGGTTCCTATCAATCATTTGGAAACAGCGTGTCTTCATCTATTCATTCCATGCATTGACAAGGCATTGCATGGCATAATTCAATCCTAATTAGACATTTATTAATATCTCAGGTATGAACGATTTGTTTTTGCACTTGAGGAAGCATCAAGAGATATGCTACCTGCACTAAAAGACAAGTCATTGAAGGTTGGCCTTCTCTTTTAGTCTTCTAACAATTTGTGTTCTTGCATAGATTTTGAGTAGTATAACATGATACAGCATGCAATTTGAACAATTGATCTATTTGATTATTGTTTTACACAGAGAAGTAACCTTTCCTTTTATTTTACTTCTCTCTGATATTACAAGTTATATCTTAGGGTATGTGAACACAATTACATTTAATTAGCACCTTGTGATTTTCTTACAGATTATTTATGCATTGTTGAAGAGCAAATCAGAGCAGGAGCGCAGATTGCTTTCTGCATTAGTAAACAAAGTAAGTTAGCATTTGATGCTTACCTGTGTAGAGTATTAAACATATTGTTTTTGGAAACTCTTTATTTGAATATGTTACAGTTTCATGAAGCCAGTGTTTGTATCTTACACCTAGATTATATATTACAGCTAGGTGATCCCCAAAATAAAAGTGCATCCAATGCTGACTATCACTTATCAAACCTTTTGTCTGACCACCCAAATATGAAGGTACAAATTTTAAATATAGCTACTTTTATTCCTATATGTTGTCTGGCCTACGAATTTATTAGCTGACTTCTTTCGACCATTTTATATTACAGGCTGTGGTGATTGATGAAGTGGACTCTTTTCTTTTTCGACCTCATTTGGGATTACGATCAAAGTACCATGCTGTATGTGTAATCAAACACAATCCTTAATTGCAAGCTAATGATCTGGATTATGTTCTGGCACCCTTCTCACTCTTAATTTTTCATTGATTTGAAAATTTTCATTCAATTCCAATTACCATTGCTATTGGGTGTTGCAATATATTTTGTGGCAGGTCCTTAAAGCTTGCTGGTGCCATCTTCAGTCATAGTTATCACATTTATATGTGTTGGATAAATAAGTGATCTAGTCATCCTGTTCTGTGATATTTGTTCGTGTTCTTCCTAATACTACCTAGGGAAGAGAAAAAAAGGGATAAAGGCATTAGATGTAGTCCTGATCAGGAATCCATTCTTATGCTGCAACTGTGAACTGTGAAACCCATGTTTACTATGGTTAAACTTAGAAGAGAAGTCATATTCTATTACTTTTTGCATTTATAAATATGCTTCAGTTGTCTTGGCAAATGATGTATATGCATCGTACTTGCATGTAATTGATTTTTCAAGTTTACCGATCTAATTGGATTGTTATTTTTCTCTATTTCATGACCCAAATGCTTAACTAAATTTTTACTGAATTACACTTTTTTCAAGAATTTACTTTATGTTTTACTTCTGTAAGAGATGTGTTTTGAACCCAAAACTTGAGTAAAACTGTACAGCTCAGTTGATCTGATTTAATTTTCAGATCATATTCATCTTCTCTTATACATATGCAGGTTAATTTCTTGAGTCAAATTCGTCTAAGTCATAGAGGTGATGGGCCAAAAGTGGCAAAACGTATGATAGATGTATACTTTGCACTGTTCAAGGTATTAATGACTTTCATATCTGATGTGTTCAGATGTATACTTTTCCCATTTGACCTCTCCTTTGTGAAAAACGTTGACAAACCACAATCACAGGTGTTGATAACTGAGGCAGGCAGCAACAAAAAGATGGATAAAAGCAGCAAGGCAGAGAAAAATACTTATGGTTCTTCAAAGGGAGAACGAGATAAAAAATTCACCAGAATCTCCCATTGAATTGGATTCTCGACTTCTATCAGCTCTTTTAACAGTCAGTATTAACAATTTTATGTTTAGATGAAAGTTTTTATTATAGAAGTCAAATGAATGTAGAAGTTTCTTTGGAGCTCTCCAGCATTTTAGTTTTGCAAAGATCTTGTTCTTTTAAAGCAGCAGCTTCAGAATTTATGCTTCCTTTGTGTTGCCATCTTCTCAGGGTGTTAATAGAGCATTTCCTTATGTTTCAAGTGTTGAGGCAGATGACATTATTGAGGTCCAAACACCAACGCTCTTCCAACTGGTAATATCCTGGTCTACCATTCACTTGCAAGAGAACTCCTTTTAGTGATGTAACATAGCTACTTAATGATTGGTAAATGGCAATTTCAGTATTATGCTGTGCTTTAATAGCAATATATATATATCTATATATATATTTGATGGTGCAGGTTCACTCCAAGAATTTCAATGTGGGGATTCAGGCACTGATGCTTCTTGATAAAATCTCATCAAAGAATCAGATTGTCAGCGACCGGTTTTACCGTTCTTTGTACTCCAAACTCTTACTTCCAGCTGTCATGAATTCATCCAAGGCAAGTATTCAGTGTTTATTTTCCCAATATACCATGACTTCAACTCTTTGAGTTGGTGCCCTTTTTTGCTTTTATATCATCTAACCATTTAAAACAGCTCGTGGTGTTGAAGCAGGCGGGGTTTTGTTTTTCCAGTTCACGTCTCTAATTTAAATTGACCCTGAATCTATTGTCTTATTGTATTTTCCTTTTGTATGGTTTGCACACCAGGCTGAAATGTTTATTGGACTCCTTCTGAGAGCCATGAAAAGTGATGTAAATCTGAAGCGGGTTGCTGCCTTTTCTAAGCGACTATTGCAGGTTAATGAACTATCATTCTAGTTGGACCAATCTATAAATGCTGATCAACTCTTTTTTTCTGATTTCCTGTTCCTGTTTCACCTTAATTGCTTATCATGTAAAATTCGACATTAATTGCTTCACATATATTTCTATTCTTTCTAGTAGAATGACAGAAGGCATTAGTGTTTCTTATGCATGTCTGTGGATTTCCTTAGTCACATGGTCATTTGAACATTCAAAAGTGCACTATATTTTCAAATTGTTAGACAGTCTGATTTTTTTATAGAAAAAAGTCTGAGGACCAGTAGGTTTCTTTTCTCCTTATCTTTTGGAAGTCTAGTTCCTTTCTCTGGGATGCGTTTGAAATTGAAGATTGACCTTAGATACTTGAACAGGTTGCCCTTCAGCAGCCACCTCAGTATTCCTGTGGATGCCTTTTTCTTCTCTCAGAAGTTCTCAAAGCACGGCCACCTTTATGGTAATGCTGATATTTACTTTTTGTTGCTAGTTTTTATTCCCCATGTTTTGCTAACTTGTTCTATCCTGCAGGAACATGGTGCTCCAAAGTGAGTCAGTTGATGAAGATCTTGAACATTTTGAAGACATAGTGGAAGAAACTGATAATGAACCTTCCACAACACCCAAAAAAGAAGAGATAGGAGTTGATTTAGTTGGAAATAGTGATAAGATGGACTCTGAAAGTGATTCTGCTGAAGATGAAGATGATTCTCCAGCCTCTAGCTCTGAGGATGATGTTTCAGATGAAGATGAGTTGATAATGGAAGACAGTTCAAAAGAACCTCAAGAATCACAACCACAGTCTGATCATAATGGTAACCAGCCACTAATAAATTCTTCAGGGTCTTCCCTGCCTGGAGGATATGATCCACGTCACAGAGAACCTTATTACTGGTATGTTATCTTTTCTACAATTAAACGGGCGCATTTGGATTTTGCATCAAATAATGTGTATTTGCTTTATATGCTTTTCATTCCTTTGGATTAAAAAGAACATAATGAATTAATGGCCCCCTTTACCATCACTTAAAGGTGTTTGACGGCTTTTTTTCTGTCTGTTTATTTTCCTATTCATCAACAGCAATGCAGATCATGCTAGCTGGTGGGAGCTGATGGTACTTGCTTCACATGCGCATCCATCTGTTGCTACCATGGCTGGGACACTTCTATCTGGTGCCAATATTGTTTACAATGGAAATCCACTGAATGATCTATCACTTACTGCTTTCCTAGACAAGTTTATGGAGAAGAAACCCAAGCAGACTGCGTGGCATGGTGGCTCCCAAATTGAACCAGCCAAGAAGGTTAGCCATCATAACTGGCACTTTTGTTGCCCTTTTTGTGTCTGCAGGGTTTTTCTCTCTTCATAATGAATTTCAGATTTCCATCATTTAGGTTGTGAAGCTTTGTTTTTTTTCTTTGTCAGTAACAACTGTCTTTTTCATTTTTTCAGCTTGACATGAACATGCATTTGATCGGGCCTGAAATTCTTTCATTGGCTGAAGTAGATGTACCCCCAGAAGATCTTGTCTTCCACAAGTTCTATGTGAATAAGATGAATACCTCCAAGCCAAAGAAAAAGAAGAAGAAGAAGGCAGCTGAAGAAGAAGCTGCTGAAGACTTGTTTGATGTGGGTGATGGAGATGGTGGTGATGATGATGATGATGATGATGATGATGTGGTTGGTGATGATGAGAGTGACAATGAAGAGATTGATGATCTATTAGACTCTGCCAATCTTAGTCACGGAGCAGTAAAACGAATATGACTATGATGACTTGGACCAAGTTGTTAACGAAGATGATGAAGACTTAGTTGACGATGTAGAGGTGGATGCCCTATCAGATACTGAGGGAGAAGATTTTGACACCAATGCTGACAGCGACAATGACACTGTTGATGTTGGGGATGCAGATGATGGTACTGATGAGGATGTGTTTGATCAACAGAAAAGAAAACGGAAGTCTAGAGGGAAGGCAGGTGCGTCCCCATTTGCAAGTCTTGAGGAATACGAGCATATATTAAACGAAGATAGTGCAACAAAAAAGAAATCGGAAAGAAAGAAAAAGTCTAAATCATTGAAAGAAGAGAAAGTCATCTACATGAGACCTTATCTACGTCGCCGGTTTATCTGTATTGTCATGTTCCATCAAATTCCCAAGAAACCACAAAAGAGTTTGGTGTATTGTTAGTGCATTTTCCTCCTTCGCTTCAGAACTCTTTACTAAGTTATTAACCATGCAATTTTGGTAGATCAAGCAGCACGGCCAAAGTGGTCACGGCATGATTGTTGATTTTACAATGTATGATAATTTGAAGCTTGTTTTTTTCTCGAGTTCTGCTCTTTAAACTTGCCCCAATCAATCACCTGTTACTGAAAGTGTTGTTATAAGCTCTCTAAATGATGTCAAATTCTCCTGCTCTGAACCCGGGGAGTTTTAGGCCTTCGTTTGTTACACTTAAATTTTTTGAGTCGAATGCTTTGATCGATGGATGCATTGCTTTGCCTTTTCTTTCTTTTGCTCTGCCATGGCCGATCAAATCGCAGAGCATCAAAATTTGGTGACGGCTCAACCGTAAGCTTGCTGAACATGTTTACAGACATTTTAGCAATGCGATCAAAGCTGAGCGCTTTTAAACTACAATTATATAAATTTGGTTTCAAATCCTGACACAGCACAGGTTCTTGGCACCATCATTATCCTCATCATTTACCATAACTTAAGCCTAAGATGATTGTAAAATCATCTACATCAACTGAACAAAACCCTAATTAAGATCTCGTTGACCTAACTCATTTTCTCTCCACTCTTCAGTCTCAATTTCAATAGATAGTAGCATCAACTGTCTGTCCTGGGTGGTGGAAGATGCTTCTCAAGAACCACAGCCAAAACCCCATTTAGCAGTAATGCCAGAAGGCTCATTGGCATTATCGTGCAACCTGAACTTCCTCACCAGCTTCTGAGGTTCGCGTTTCCTCTTTCCTGCACTTTTAATCACCAGAGTATTCTCATCTTCAACGGTCATCTGTAGGTTCCGCAACAAAGGTTTTTTTATTTATTTAAAAAACTAAAGCACAAAATGGAATATTTGACAATACGTACCAGGATATTAGACTTTGACAGGCCAGGTACATCCATGTAGACATGTACTCTGTGGGAGCATCCAAAATGTCGACAGGAATATTATTGCTCCTGTTTTCAAGATCATTGGACCGCGGATGGAACATCAGCTTCTCAGGGATGCTGAGCAAATGATTCACTGCGTCAAACACATTTTTGGATTTGCTGAAATTCTTCTTGTAGTAAGTTAACAAAGGCTGATTGTTTCTTGTGAAAGTTGGACAAGACGAAATGAGAGAAAGACGACAGTTTACTAGCAGGAGGCTGACTTAAACTGTTTGGTTACCAAGAAAATAGTAGAATAAACATACATATACACGCACATAAAAGCTGAGAGGAGAGTTGGAGCATGGAAAAATCCCCAGTGGTTTCGAAAGTATTGTCTTTCGATAAGTTTTTGTGATCTGACCTGCTTTGTGAGGAACGCTTTTGCCATCATCTGACTGTGATGGCTACATTTATTATCTCCATGTTCTTGCAAATTATTTCTCCAAATCCCTTCCCTTAATTTGTACGATGGACCGCAAAATTTTACAATTTTTCACTTCTATACGTTATTGAATTTGAATAATTACTAACCTTTAATATATCAGTATGAGTTTTAAGTGATTAAGTGTGATCTTTACAAGTCCCCAAAAGTTAGTATTTCTATATAAAAAGTAAGATTGTTTTTTGATTTGATGAATATAAATCTTTAAGTTAATATATAAGGAAAAGCAAATATTTTTCTCAAAATTCAATGACCAAGAAACATAGATGAGATAAGTTGATTGACAATAAAAATAATGATATTCTTAAAAAGTGGGGGGGCAAAATATATGTGTCTTCGAGAACATACTTTGACTCTATTATCGACAAACATGATATTCTTAAAGAAGATCTCAACGAAACAAATTTAATCATACATAAAAAAAACCCATCAAATGAGGTCGTAATTGATTAAAAATTTTGTTTGATGTTAATTATGATTTTATATGGTGGTCTTGTAAGGTATGATTAAAATTGTATTATAAATGAAACTCATTGATATTAAAATTAATTTTTGGCTATCAAAATGCGGAAAATGGACAATGTTTTCTCTCCTACCTTGTTGTTTCATGACAACTATCTATTTTTCTCAAATTATAGACTACAATGTGAACGAAAGAAGTTTTGAAAAAAAGTTTTAGATTAAATGTACTAAAAACAAAGACTTAGGGATCAAAACTCTTTATAAACATGCCTCACGAACAATTTCTAAAGAAGGAAGGAAAAAGCCTACATTTTTACTTTTAGTGTCAAGCTTGATCCCTAAAATCTTAATTTTTTGTAAACAATAAAATTGAATCAAATTTTGCGAAATTAAGCACCAAAACATTGTCTTGACACCTTGGGAAACCTATAGCAAGAAAATCAAAAGCAATCCATCAAGTTTAATTCCCAAGCAACACAATATGAAAAGGATGAAATTGAAAACAACCAAAAGTTCAATGAAATAAATGAAAAAACCTAGAGGTAACTGTAATTAAACAGTGTTGATTCTTGTTCGGGCCTGTCTAACAATTGACTGGACCTATTGTAATTTGTTTTTCTTCAAAAAACGTGCTATCTCCGGTTATTCCTACAATATTCAGGCGAGATCACATGGAAAGCAGTACCTGGGACAGATTGAATCTCATGATTACCCACGACACAATACCTCAGTACATGCAATACTGGAATCTTATGTCTATAGGCTGCTCTTCATTCTCTCTTCTTATTTTATGAATGCCTGGCGATGATGATATTTTTCTTGGATTTTTCTTCCAAAGCACATGATCCATGCCCCCCAAATATTGTTTAAATCTTACCTGAGATACTTAATCAGGACGGAGCATCAAATCTTTCAGCAAAAATCCATGGGGGCAATCTCTTGAAAGGTGTCTAGCTGTGCACAAGCATGGGAAACTGATATAGGGATTTGATGGGGTACGTATCAATCTGATTCTGACAACAAGATTGGTCCTTAAAGTTACCATTGATTAGGCCACTAGCTGTAAGCCTGTAACTGTTGGGAGTGTTTTGCTAAGTTTATCACATTTTAAAATGTCATCTGCGACTCCTTTAATGAAGATGTCTAGCTAGGAGCAATTTATTTTGTCATCAACTCCTTACTAAGAAAATAGTAGTTCACACAATGATAAATCAGAGATAAGAAATCTACACTAACATTTAAAACAACACAATATTTTATTAAGAAACCTAAACTAACTATATTGAATATTAATTGATTTTGTTTTGGATACATGAGGCATAGCACATCAGGTTGTGTGAATGTCTCGAGAAATACAAACAAGTTAGTGTAATAAACTGTGTGTAATGGATACATAACATGTCATCAATTATAGTTGTTGCTTCTTAAAAACACAATCGATCTCTCTTAGCATCCTTAAAATCAAGGTAAGATGCATGAATTACCAACCAATTCCTCTCGTACTACCCTAGCGACTAACATTGCACAACTCCTTTCCGGTATCAACATAATTCAATATATACTGAGATAGTTTAATTACCGCATTACCTAGTATGGATAATACATTTCATCAATTTCAAAACTACTATAGAGGGATTTCTACTAATTAAATGTTAGATCTCTCATAATATATAGGTGAAATTTGAAAGTATTAAGTCTTTTGTAAATAACACCCATAAAACCTAATAACTAACTCTAAAATAATAAATAAATTTACAGTTTATTAATTTTAATAAGCTATCTAAAAACAATAATAAAATTATTTTAATATATCTTTGAATGAAAAAATATTTTCAAAACACAAGATAATTTTATCAATTTTGTCATTCATCACTCTTTCGCCGTGGACGGAGAGAAAAATTAGTTATCTAGCTACAATATCAATATATCATCACAAAAGTGGAAGTCAACAATCAAAATATCGCGATATAATTAAGACAAGAACTTGATGGATTAGTTCAAGTTAAGTGTCAAACAATTAGGCAGATTGATTTTAAATTCTTTGCAAAGGCAATCGAAAGAGCTCTGTTTGGTAAGAAAAGGCCACTAAAGCGTGCTGTGCGAAGACAACTTTACATCGGCGAGTACGTAGTAATTTCAACGCAAAGATGCCGGTTTTGTTCAATTTTTTCAATTAAATTGAATGTTTAACTAAAGTTCGCGTATATATTAATTAATTTTATAAATACTAAAGTTAACGATCATATAAATTTTTAATAGACTAATATATTAACAACCATAAAAATCAAATCTACTCCCAAAATAAAAATATTTAATCTCAATTTTTTACCAATAAACTTACTACTAATAAACCAGAACCAGTTGGTGTTACAGATGGGAACCGCTACATGTGTAGTGTTAATTTTCTCGGCAACTGCCACGAATACTAGTGGTTTAAGAGGATGATTAAAGTTGTTTTTAATTATTTTTGAGATTAACAAAAGTTAAAATGATGTAAAAATATTAATTTAAAACAAAATAAATTTTAAATTGGTTTGCCAAACACCCCCGGTGGTGATTGACAACAAAATTTCAAGGCAAAAAAAGGTGGAGCATGAAGAGTAGAGATATATAGAGAGAAAGATTTCTCAACCAAAAGCATCCACCAAAGGGCCAAATCAAAGCAGCAATCTCTTAGCTGTTAGACAGTGGGCCATGCACGTATATTCCTGTTCCTCTCCTCTCTCCCCCCAGCCCCTTCTTTAGTTTATTTATATATTGAAAACCTTCCTTTCTCTGTCAATTCCTCTCACAGATCCCTCCATTTTCTTTCTATACAAAGCTCGAAAAGCAAAGACTCGTAGATTGATAGATGGCAAAGTCTTCCAAGCTAACAAAGCTCAAGTCAGCAATAAAGAGACTCCCATCTTTCACCAAGATTGTCCGCACAAACAGCTCCATCGCCGCTTCTAGCAACGATCACCAGTCTGATGATCACATCGATGGCAGGATCTCAAAGGAACTCCATGCAGTTTATGTTGGAAAGTCAAGGAGGAGGTATCTCTTAAGCTCTGAAGTCATCTGCCATCCTCTTTTCCTAGGTCTGATGGACAGGTCAGGCGGTGATGAAGAGGATAATCGAGTAGTTGTTGTTGCTTGTGAGGTTGTTTTGTTTGAGCACCTGTTGTGGATGCTTGAGAGTGGTGGCTCTCAGTTGGGGTCCATGGAGGAGCTTGCTGAATTCTATTTCACTTGCTGATGGTAACAGTTTGCTGCAGTAAGAGAATATTAGAGGCATTCAAAGGAAAATAATCCAATTAAGTACTGTGCTAAATCAACTTGATTGCGAGGATTAACCCTTTTGCTTAATGGCGGATTGTGTTGTTAAAGAAGGTGATTGGCTCGGGTTTTTTTTTTTATTTTTATATATACATTTTTAGAACTGTCCTCTTATTATCATCATGCTAAATCAAAATTTTCATCAATACACAATTCTGTAATTGCATTACTACAATTTTTTCTATTTTTTTAAAAGTATATGGCAATTAGGTCATAGATCATGAAATCAAGTTCTTATCTCTTTATGCTTAGATAAGCCACTATTCTCTCTCGTACTTTTATCTTTATGCTTGGATGCGGCAAAAAATCAACTGAATCACAATAGCAGGTCAATATGTATGGTTCAGGTTGGCAATCAAATTAATATGTATGTTAATATTGTTCTGTATAGAAAAATAAATAAATGGTACGGGATTGATTTGATATTACTAAATTAATTTTTCGAGGTTAAACATAATCCGGATGACAGATAAAAATATAATTTAACTTAAAATATTCAAGATGATATACTATAAATAAATTATAAAGTTCAATCTTGTAATTGAGATTGAAAAATCAATTATAAAAAAACAACAACTCAATTTAACTCTAGTTAACTTGCTAACTCATAATCTAAGTCAAAAGATAAAAATAGCCTTATAAAAACTTGATCAAATATTATTTGGGTTAACACACTAAATATATGATTTATGTTGCAATGCTAGTTTAACTTCATCGAAAAACAAATTAAATAAGATCATAAAGCTTAATATAGTAACACTTGTGTTGTAAGCTATTTTTTTTTATTGACGTGGGTGTCCGGGTCAGCTTGCTCTCACCTCAACTAATCTAACTAGCTCTAAAGTTAACGATCATGTAGCCTCCAATAACTATCATTAGCAACTATATAACTCAAACCTAAAATCATAAGGAGAACAAATTACTTAGTCTTAAGCTTTTATCACTGGACTAATTACTAGATGGTTGTTGTAAATGCTTACTTGCTTTCACCTACTTCTTCATCATGAAGAAGGTGTGGTGGATTATAACTTTATGTTATATAGTTGGAATTTTTTTAATAACAAAGGGTATTCTTAAATTAATTCATACGAGATTAAGCTTTTTTTAAAATAAATAAATTAAAAGCATATTTTTATATTGACCTGGTACATATAAATAATTAAAATTCTCGTAACTACTACCCTCAAAATCCGAATTCAATAACTCGAGAGGGAGCATACGTCCTTGACCACAATATCTTAACAATTCCTCTATGCATGTCGTCTTAAAAAATGAAAGTGGTTCATTTAGGTTTGTTCTCACTACAATTTGTTCATTATTATATCCATTATTCCGTAAAGAAAAGCTTCGACAATTGGCTCAGCACCACTAAATATTTATAATTAATTATAAGTCTTAGGATGCAAGGGATAAAGGGGAAGATTAAACATGTGGACCAAGAGCACTAAAAATGTGAATATGTTTGGTGAGTGTATGCCGGACTTGTTAACTACTACTACAAAAAAAAAAGAGACAAAAACGAGTTGGGAAAATATATAATAGAAATGGAAATGATTGTGTAGTTAGTGGTAGCATTGACACTTGATTATTACATGCTTGGTGATGCTATTTTATGTGGTTGGTCATGTTTTTAAGGAACCAAATTACCTTGCTGACAAAGAGTACTAACCAAGAAGTCACATAATGTGAAGCTTCTGGTGTGGGGATTCAAAACTATTTTCTTTTTTAATATTATCATTACACATGAAAATACAATAGGTTAATATATATATAACCTATTGTGTTTTCATATATATATATAGCCTAATACATTTCTAAATAAAATATATATATATATATATATATATATATATATATATATATATATATATATATATAGCCTAATACATTTCTAAATAAAAAATATTTTTAAAAACAACTTCAACCATACTATCAATAGATTCTTAGTGAAACAAGAAACAATTAGATTTTTCGTATTATTTTATTAAGGGGTCATCAAGAAAAGAAAGATTAGCATAAATTCTCTAGTGGGATAAGAATACTTGGAATTTTCAGCTCCACCCATCTTTTCTCTTCATGTTCATAGTGATTGCTGAAATCACAATAAAAGACCGTCATCATGCGAATTTGAATAAAATTATAAATGAAGTTTTTCAAAATAGTATTTCTTAAGCATTTCCGGTACATATTGGACAATCTTTATATTATAAAATGGAGGTGATTTTTATTTTATAAAATATAACAAATTGATAGATATATCTAACTTAATTTTAAGACTTTTTTTTATTAAACAAATACTTTAAACCATTATAAAAAATTAAACTCAGAGCCATGCAAGTCTTGAAAACGAAGAATTCGCCACACCTGCTGGGCTGTAAATTTTAAGTTCATGAACTCTGTTGATCCTCAAAATGACAGCTACCATTAACATGTTTATTTGGATCAGTTTCAGTCAATTGCCACCTCAATTAGTCACAGGACATGTGATGTAGAGGGATATAGGGATCTCATTTAGTCGGTGATCCAAGTCATGATGAAGTAAGAGGCTAGCTAATTGCATGCCTGGCACTGATTGGCAGGATATGGGATCTCATTGGCTAAGATATTGATTCATGTATCTGTTAGAATTAGTGAGTTTTGCATCAGGGATAATTGGATTTAGTCAAAGTTTTTGAATTTTCGAAATTTACTATTCCTATCAGGTTTTTTTCTTCTCAAAATCTGTTTTGCTTCAATAATCTCAAGTTTGTTGAGAGTTTTATGATTTTAATTCATTATCTTTGCAAGCCTATATATAGGCCATTTGAATTTCATAAAGTTAATGTGATTTGATCCGAGTTTCAGTTTTGTGCTCTTCAGGAATTCCTGTAAATTCTGCTCTCTTAATTTCAAATAGTAACTGTTTAGAACAATTACTGTTCAGATCATAAAAATTTCAACAGTGGTATCAGAGCAATTTTTTTACGGGACTAGGGGATTTTTTTTAGAGATAAACCTAGAGAGTTTGAGAACTAAACACAAAGTGATTAAGTGAAAACACAAGTGAGTTATTTCTTTTAAAAAACATGTCTATCTATAGCAACAATGTTGCTGCCATTGAAGAACACTATCACATTTGGGCTGTCAAAATGAGATTTTATCTAAGATCTCAAAGGTTGTGGAATGTTGATCCATCAGCCTTATCAGCCAACCCCACACTTGCTCAAATGAGAGCACACAAAGAAGAGAAATTGAAGAAGAACAAAGTCATCACCTACCTACACTCTAGATTAGCATATCACATCTTCACCAAGATTATGGATCTAGAAACACCAAAGCTTGTATAGGACAAGCTTCAAGGAGAATTTGAA
This sequence comes from Salix udensis, assembly GCA_029204005.1. Taxonomy (NCBI): domain Eukaryota; kingdom Viridiplantae; phylum Streptophyta; class Magnoliopsida; order Malpighiales; family Salicaceae; genus Salix; species Salix udensis. Next base: position 6,252,570 of record CM055019.1, on the reverse strand, counting down.
GGGAGTAGCAGAGTCAAAACCAATTCGACTACTTGTCTTGAAGAGGGAATTTGAATTGATGAAAATGAAAGATAGTGAATTTGTCAAAGATTACTTTGGCAGATTAATGAATATTATGAATCAAAATGAGGCTGCTTGGCAAGGTGGTTGAGGATCAAAAGGTGGTAAAGAAAATCATGGTTTTTGATTCCATAGAAATTTGAAGCCAAAATTTCAACAATAGAGGAGTCTTATGATCTTAGCAATCTTACAATTGCAAAATTGACAAGCAAACTCCATGTTCAAGAATAAAGGGTGCAAATGAGAGATGAAAAGGATCATAAAAGGGGCCTTCCAAGCCAGCACTAAAGGAAGAAATTCTGGGAATATGCATCGAAAGAAGCAATTCAACTTCACAAAATCAAAAATTGAAATGATATCAAGGAAGCAAGTTTTTTTTACCCTTGCACTCATTGTAGAAGAACAAATCATGCTAAGAAGGATTGTTGGTACAAAAACAAACCTTTTTTAAGTGTTCCTTCTACAATAATCTTGGCCATAATGAGAAGTTTTGTAGAGCCAAGAAGATATAGCTTCAACAGCCTATCCAATAGCAAGTAAATGTGACAGAAAGAAGAGAAAACACGATAATGAGCACTTGGTTTATGGCATCACAGGGTATCAACACACATGGGGTAAATGTTTGGCTGATTGATGGTGGTTGTACCGGTCACATGACCAAACATTTGGCCATTCTTTCTTCCATTGACACCTCGATTCAACCAAGAATCAAGCTAGGAAATGGTGATGTTGTGTAGGCTAAAGGGAAGGGGACAATTGTTGCAATGCTAGAAAGGTACTAAGTTCATCAACAATGTTCTTTACATTTCTAAACTAGACCAAACTAGACCAAAATCTACTTAGTGTTGCACAAATGTTAAGGAATGGTTGTGAATTTTCTTTTAAAAAAGGTGTTGTTTTATTGTTGATATTCATGGATCAGAAATAGCAAGACTTGAGATGAATGGTAACAACTTTTATTTAAAGCTTGATGCAATTGAAGGGTATGTTTGTAGTGCCATAACTAATGACAGTCTTATATGGCACAAATATTGTGGCCACTATAACCTAAAATCATTAAAATACATGCATGATACTGGTATGGTAGATGACATGCCCGAGATACATGTTGATGTTCCAACATGTGAGAGCTGTGAACTGGGAAGCAACATCGACAACCATTCCCTTAATGTATGTCAAGAAGGGCAAGTAATAGGTTGGAATTGATCCACTCAGACATCTGTAGACCAATGAGCATAGCCTCATTAAACAATAATCTATATTTTATGCTATTTATTGATGATTTTAGCAGGATAATTTAGGTGTATTTTCTAAAGAACAAATCCCAAGCACTGTCTATGTTCAAGAGCTTCAGACAAATGGTTGAAACTCGGTGCAAAAAAAGAATCAAGAAGCTAAGAACTGACAATGGAGGAGAATACACTTCAAGGAAATTCAATACCTACTGTCAAGAGGCTGGTATCATTCATAAACTGACAGTACCACACTCACCTCAGCAAAATGGGGTTGCAGAGAGGAAGAACAGGACTGTGATGGAGATGACAAGATGTATTTTGTTTGTGAAGAAGCTACCCAAGTTTTTGTGGGTTGAGACAGTAAATAACTCAGTGTATTTATTCAACAGATTGTCTATGAAATCTGTCCAGGATAAAACATCATTGGAAGCATGGTCTAGTATTAAACCAACTGTCAAACACTTGAAAGTGTTTGGTTCACTATGCTACTTTCATGTGTCATCTACAAAGAGAAGTAAACTTGATGAGAAGGCCGAGAAGGAAATTTTCATAGGATATTCTACAAAATCCAAAGGCTTCAAAATTTATAGTCTAAGCACAACAAAGATTCAGATTAGCAAGGATGTTCTTTTTTATGAGAAGACTTGTTGGAACTGGGAATCAAAGGAAATGAGCCATCAAATTACCACAATTCATGATTTAACAATAGAAAAGGCTAGAGATCAGCCACATGTTGAGGGAACTTCAGACACTGAAGTCCTAAAGATAAAATCAGTGGCTGATGTTTATGAAAGATGCAACTTGGTACATGATGAGCCTACCATCTATACTAAACCTGCAAATTCTCTGGGGACATTTCAATTTTTCACTCCACGGTTTATGAGCCGTAAAAATATGAAATATAAAGGCAAAAATAGGCTTTTAAAACATTCTGAGTTTTCTTGGATCTCTAAGTTTTGTTCCTTTTCCTTGCAATTTATGAGTCGTGAGCACTAGAAATGCTAAAGGGGTAAAATAACCTTTTAAGGCCATTAAATCTCCTTAGATTTCTATTCTAATTGTCTCTTAACTCTCATAGATGTCTATTCTAATCATCTAAATTTTTGTTCATTTTCTTTGTTAATCTATCATAGAAAAATTGATTAGATAACACCAACATCATGACAATCATAAAGCAAACCAAAACACAAAGCAACTTATCTTCGGTAGGGCGTACTAGAATCTCTAAAAAACTCGATTAGATTTCTTAGTAACCATAATACTAGGTGGAGACTCCATGTCTCACAAATTAAAAAAAAAGACATGAATCCCCGCTTCGAGAGAGGGATCGCTGAGATGTCGCGCTATCACGGAGAGTGGGACAATAATCTTAGTGATTATTTTTTTCTTGCTTACTATTTTTGTTGCATATTAAAAAATAAAATCACGTCTTTGACCCATATGATATTTCTTTTAATATATCAACACGATTACGTTTTTCATATAAAAAAATGGTTTTTTTTTAAATGATAAACAGTGCTAAGGAAGCATTTGATCTTTTTTCTGTTTTTTCACCACGGCCAAAGTTAAATGTCCTGAATCCAACTTTAACCCCAGCAAATAATTCAATGTGATAGATATTATAATATAAAATATTTTTGTTAGCTAAAAATATATTAAAATGATATTTTCTAGTTTTTATTTACTATAAATAGCATATCAAAATTATTGTAAGAAAACTAAAAAATTTATACAATTAATAGTTTTTAATACTAAATATACACTTTTTAAAACTCACCTAAATACAATTTTAAATGCAAAAATAAACGGCCAAGCTGGTTAAACTCAATTAATTCCATTAGTCGGTTATACAAAGGAGGTAATGAAATCAATATCTACAAGCTTGGACGTTATGTGCCTTGCATGGTCCTATAAAATGGCATCACACTCACCTGGTCCGCATCTTGAGCCAAGATGGTTCAAACCACAATGACATGCTCGATTGTCTTCGCACTAGCTTATGGGTTCATGTTGGTTGGCTCGAGCCTAGGGGCAGCTCCTGCAACACCATTTTTCGGTCGAAACCCAGTAGACATTCAAGATTGCTTTGCAGCTATCAAGACGCACGCAGATATTTGCTTACAAGAGGTTGCCTCCCTGGCGTTAACCCTTGAAAAGAACTTAGTTGGCCCTAAATGTTGCAATGCCGTGGCTGTAATGGATGACAAGTGCAAGCCTTTAGGGTTTAGTTTCGATCCTCTCTTGCCTCCCCTGTGGATCACCACACACTGTGCTTCAATATTGTTTTCTCCAACTCAGCCACCAATGGTGCCAAGTTCTACTTAGCAGCATGTCAAGGATTCCTGAGAATGCGCCGAGTCCTGCATCCAGTCGAATAAGTTTTGAGTTTTCTAGCATTGTTGGAAATAACAGAGCTCCGAGAGAACTCTCAGCATTTTATTTCTGCTCGGGTTGAAATCTAGGTGTAGATTCTTAATTTTACCATGAAGGTTAAGTTCAATTGTGTCAAAAAGTTGCCCCCAATAACCATTACAGTAAATTAGTAAATTACTATTGCTATTATTATTATGATTAATGGTGTCACTATTATTACCATGATTAGTTGAAGAATAAAATTAAAAAAACCTACAAACTTTAACAAAAGAGCATATAAAAAATAAAATAAATGACAAACAAGAATAAATATTATTAGCATTAAAAAAATATTTTGACTTGAAGAACAAATAAAAAATAAATGAAAAAAAAAGAGAAAAAAGAAGAAAATATTAATTTTCTCAAATGATCATTAATACATATTAAAATTGAAAGACGAAATTGAATAAAAACACAACCTCAACAACAACAAAAATTAAGACATATAAACATGGACAAAAAATAGGGACTATTTTAGGAGGATAAATTTTTTTTAAAGGAATTGAAAATTAAATACGAAATTAAAAGAATAAGGGCCCAAATAGAAAAAAAATATATGGTTAATTTCAATCTAAGGATAAAATTGAAAGAAATCAAAACTTCTATACTAAAAAAATTAAGAGATTTAAAACCTAAACTTAAAATTAAAAGAACCGGAATGAAAAACAAATATATGGTCAATTTTAATTGAAGAACAAAATTGAACAAATCAAAACTTCTACTCCGAAAAAAAATTAGGGGATTTAAAACCAAAACCAAAATTAAAAGATGAATGACCGAAATGAAAAAACAAATATATGATCAATTTCAAATGAAAGACAAAACTAGAACCAATTAAAACTTCATGAACAACAATCAAGACGAAAACCACAATCAAAAGCCCAGAGACTAAAATGATAATTCCATAAATTAAGAGGATGACAATGTTATTTAGGCCGCAAGAGAGAGAAAAGTGAAAAATAAAATTCAACCAACCACTGACATGTCTCTGACCACCATGAGACAAAATGTGCACCATCATGTAGAAGAAAATATATCGGCGCATCCGCTAAGATGGTGGAGAGACATTTTTCACCACCGAATTAAAAAAATATCAAATTACCTAAACACCCCCTAAAAAGCCCGTGTGATAACGACTTAATCGCATATGAAAATGATATTCTACCCCTACAATAAACTCTTCACTTTTGTTTTTTCCAGGGGATAAATCTGTATTTGTGTCGCTGACCAACATAGGAAAATCCAATAATGCTCCCTGTCAACAACTCTTTTTTTTTCCTTATTGAAGGGCAAAATAGTTGTTTGATTGTCCACTATAGGTCTATAATACTCTTGACTAAACAATGTTTTTTGGGTTGTAACCAAGAGTAAAACGATAGTTTTACTATACATAAAAAATGAAAAGGACGCTAACACTGTCAATCCAAGAACTAAATTTTGTGAAATGAATGGCATAATAACAATAATTATACCGTTTCAATTCACAATAAACCGAAATCTATAGCTGAGAATGTAAATTCGACAGGGTTTATCTTTTTGTATAATTATTCTTTTTATTAAGATATTTAGATTTTTTATTATCTGTCTAGATCATATGAATTCCCTGGGAAAATTTACATTTAATATCAATAAAAGTTTTCAGGTACGACAAATAGACCAAACTGTTTCTATATTCCGTGGCTCAAAATATATGCTAGTAATCAATACTAGCTAGGGCCTACCTACGGGTACAGGTTACGTCCTCATATTTGTTTCGAATTTCTTTGGATGATTTATGATTATGATGTCTCACCTTATTTTGTTTCTTCCTTGAGAAAAAAAATAATGATCATTTTTTCGACCAAATTGAAACATAAGAAAATATGGAGGACGAAATAAGTCAGAATCACAGATAGACACGAGGCATCGATTAACTAAAGAATATCATGTGCAGTTCCAACAAACCTCCAAATTTTATTTAAAGAAGACTGGTATTTCAAAAGTTAAATTAAAAGGCCAAGGGGAGATTTAGCTTGTGAAATTTTGATGATTTTCTAAGATAATCCTAGTGATTTCACCTCATTAATTCAGTCCAATTAGAATCCAAGAAAGATTCGAGACTTTACTACTCTTTAAGTTTTGTATCAAAGGCTCTAAGAATGTTTTGATGCTGATTCGGATGAGTTTTGCCATGGAAATGTTCTTTTGAACTCTTGAAAGATTATTATTTTTATATTAATCTCAAGGTAGCTATTTAGAAGATTACAGCCATGAGAGATACAGTTTTTACTTGAGGAGCACCATAAAAGAAAATAAATATGAACAATAGACACGACTCGCTGAGAGAATAGTCACTCCACATAACCATCAAAGAATTCACTTCATTGTTAATGAGGATTGAAAACACACGAGCCTGCTGTCAGCTGCTTAAAACCCAGAGCTCCCCATTGTTGCTATGGTCGACAGTGGCTGTGTGAAAAAGGCCACAGTAGAAACCAACTGCAGCCATTGTATGTCCTTGCAGAGATATAATTACGTGTGCTTCTAAAGTTTGCAATCATATGGAAGAAATCTGTGTTGCGCTCATCTAGTTCCGTCTCTCAGTATGCTTACTAAAAGCCCACTTCTCTTCGATTAGCTCACCTAACATGGAAGTCTCTCAGTACACTGCTCGCTATAAAAGCCAGTTACTGATGAGGAATAAAGATTGATTGAAGAAGGTGAAGAACTGTGTGTATTTCAACAGTTATTAGAGTTTATAGGACCAAGGGAGTCCACCGAGGTAGGAGAGTTTGCGTTGATGCTGGAGACATTCGCGGGCAAAATAAAACTAATACTTGTGAAGCCCCAAGAAAAGAAAAGACCAAACTAATTTATAGAAACCCCGACTGTACGAGGGAGTAATCAACCCCGAAGCCATAGAACATTGAAGTCTTTTGAATCACAAATCTCCAGATTATCAGCAGGAAGATTAGCAGCACGAGGCACCCTGTCTAAAGTGAGTTTTGGTGGAATAGAATTGTCAGTCAGGCATATATAGTCCCCCTAACTAGATTCATAACATCTGCATAGCTTCTCCCATCTCTCAATTTGATTGGTATCTGAGCTCTAATTGTATAAGGATTCATCTTTATAGCGACCTTACTTCCAAGCCCTCGTCGATCATATTTAGCAATATAGAAGCTAAACCATAAATTGTTAGAAGAATGTGTGAAAACTTCAAGTATATTATTTCTTCAATCTCTCGGTCTCACTTAATTTCTTTTACTGTGCAGGAACATATATATAGCTGCTACTTTATGCTACAAAACAAAATACACACATAAATTTCTTAAACACTAAGGGACAACAATCTGTTATAACAAACAATTTGTTATAATAGCTTGTTCTTTACAGCTGGAATTTAACACTCCCCCTCAAGTTGGAGCGTAGATGTTTATTATGCCCAACTTGTTAATTGCACCGTGAAACACTCTTCCTGATACCGCTTTTGTGAGTACATCTGCCAGCTGATCTTCTGACCTTACAAACAGAAATTGTATAATTTTCCGATCAAGGTTTTCTTTAATAAAATGTCAGTCGACTTCAACATGTTTGGTACGATCATGTTGTACAGGGTTGTGTGCAATTTCGATGGCTGCTTTATTATCGCAGTATAAACTCATGGATGACCCATAATCAACTCCCAATTCCTGTAACACTTGCTTTATCCATAACAACTCGCACACACCATGAGCCATACCTCGGTATTCTGCCTCCACACTTGATCTGGCGACCAATTTCTGTTTCTTGCTTCTCCAAGTTACAAGGTTACCTTCTACAAAGGTAAAGTACCCTGACATCGATCTCCTATATGTCTGATCTCCTGCCCATTCTGAGTCTGTGTACCCTTTAATTTCATGAACTTCATTTTTTGTGAAAAGTAGTCCTCTTCCCGGTGCACTCTTCAAATATCTTAAGATCCGATATACTGCTTCCATATGCTCCTCTCCTGGTGAGTGCATGAATTGGCTCACCACACTGACTGCATATGCTATGTCTGGTCTCGTATGTGATAAGTATATCAGTTTCCTGACTAACCGTTGGTAACGTCCTTTATCCGCTGACGTTTGATTCTCTGACTCTCTCAGCTTGTGGTTCATCTCCATCGGTGTATCAGCTGGTTTACATGTCACCATTCCGGTTTCTGTTAATAAATCTAACACATATTTCCGTTGTGATAGACATATCCCAGTTCTTGACCTTGAAACTTCAATCCCCAAGAAATACTTCAGTTGTCCCAAATCTTTCATTTCAAATTTCGAAGCTAGAAATCATTGTAGCGATTTTCTTTCTTCTAGATCATCTCCTGTTAGGACCATGTCATCCATATACACTATCAATGTTGTAGTCTTCCCTTCCCTGTGTTTTATAAACAAAGTATGATCGGAGTTACTTTGTTTATAGCCAAATTCCTTCATTGTGGAGGAGAATCTTCCAAACCAAGCACGGGGTGACTGTTTTAGACCATATAACGTCTTCTTCAACTTGCATACCTTGTTTATACTTGGGGATTTACCTTTAGCTCCGGGTGGTAAATCCATGTAGACTTCTTCTTCAAGGTCTCCATTGAGAAAGGCGTTCTTGACATCAAATTGTTGCAATACTCAATCTCGGTTTACCGCTAGAGCTATGAGGATGCGGATGGTGTTGATTTTTGCAACTGGGGAAAAGGTCTCCTGATAGTCTATTCCATATTTCTGTGTATATCCCTTTGCCACTAACCTTGCTTTGTACCTGTCTATACTACCATCCGCCTTTAGTTTAACTGTGAAGATCCATTTGCATCCAACGGTCTTCTTCCTCTCGGGTAGTGGACACAACTCCCAAGTGTTATTCTTTTGGAGTGCTTCCATTTCTTCGTTTATTGCCACCGTCCACTTTGGATCTGCTAATGCATCCTGTACATTACTAGGAATAGATACAGTAGATAATTGATTAACGGTTAATGCATACGAACTTGACAACCTATGGGAAGAGACATAATCACTGATTGGGTATTTAGTCTTATTTTTCGGATGAGGTTCATATTGTTTTTTCGGGACTCCTCTATTTGACCTCTGCGGGTATTTATTTGCTCTATTTTCAATAATAATAGGAATTTCGTTATCAAAAATAGGAAGGATAGGATTTTGATTTACCTGAGGAAGGACATTCTGGGTTGATTCTTTGGTTAATGGTGTAGACATTTGCAACTCTGATGATAAAAGGGGGTTATTGCTCGGGAGATTCTGATCAATGTAAGGTTCCAAATCCTCACTGTCGCGAGGAGCTACATTATTTTCCCTTGTTTCGTCAGAACAATTCTCAACCATTCTTCCATTTTCCTCTAGTTCAAATAGATCATCATTCTCTTCCTTGTTTCTCTCCCCCTGAAGAGATGACCGAGAAGCTCCCCCTGAGTAATAGGGTTCCATTTCATGAAAGGAGGTATCCAAGGTCACATGTAACTTTGGGTGTAGAAGATCATAACACCGGTACCCTTTCTTAAATTTTGAGTATCCAACAAAAACACACTTCTGCGCACACGGGTCCAGTTTATTCTGTAGAACCTTAGGTATGTAAACATAGACTGTACATCCAAAAATTCTCGGTTCCAGGTTACAATGCATGAAAGGGTAGAAGTAATTTGGCTAACCGACAGGAGGTTGTATTCGAGTGATAGAACAACAATAACAGTATCCAGGGTGAGGGAATCATTCAAGATTACAGATCCTGCTCCGGTAATCGGAGACGTACTACCATTAGCGGTATAAATAATTGACTGAGAGGAAGATTTTGAGGAATTTAAGTTACCAGGGTCTTTAGTCATATGTTCGGATGCACCTGTATCAATAATCCAAGAATTATTCTTAGTAATAACAGAGAGTGCACAAGTTTTACCAATTATACCTGGATGAGCCACATTCGCTGTGGGCTATGCCAGATCTGATTCCGTCAGATGGACCCGAGGTTTTCAGATATTTTTCAGAGGTTTTTTCATAAAGTCCCACCAGTCCGGGTAGCCAATAATTTCATAACATCTCTGTTTTGAATGTCCCTTTTCACCGCAATGAGAACAAATCGGTCCACCAGTATTTTTGTATTTTTGGTCAACCTGATCAGCTTGGTCAACCCGGTCAGCTATAAAAGGCAAATTATTTTGCCCCATCTCTCTCACTCCGCGCAGCCCCCCCTCCCTGTCTCTCCTTCCCGAGCTCTCCTCCCGGCCGATGGTACCTCGTCACCATCGCTGATCGCTCGGGAAAACCTGGGGGGCTGCCATTTCCGGCCATGATCGTCTTTTGGGAGTGTTCTCTTCGAACATATGCATATGCTCCCTCAAGATCGAGCTGTGGGTCCTTTCGAAGGATCTCCCCACGGATTTGCTCGAACCCAGGGTCAAGACCACTAAGAAAGATGTGGACCCTGAGTTGAGCCATGGCCGAGTGGTGGTGAAGGACGTCGTCGACTGTCCTGGCCTGAGGTGTAGTCCGGCCGTCGATTTCTTGGAAGATTGCGACGAGTTCGGTGTAATAACTAGACAGTGGTCGTCCATTTTGACGGGTATTAAACGAGCGTTGATTCAGTTCAAAGAGGTGAGTTGCATCGGAACCGTTGTAGAAGGTTCGCCCGACGGCGTCCCAAATCTCCTTGGCCGTCGGGAGGCAGATGAACCTCTCCATCAAGGACGGGGTCATGGAGTCAATTAGCCAACATTTGACCCGATTATTCTTGGTAACCCAAGATTCCAGTCGTGGGTCGCCTGATTCAGGCTTCGCAATGTCTCCGGTAAGGTATCCCAACTTGTTTCGAGCTCCGATTCTCATTTCGATGAGTTTTGACCATAACCTAAAATTGTTTTCATTTAGGATAATGTTCGATGTGAATGCCGAGTTGTCTGAGGACGAGGTCATTGAGGTTAGTGGATTCGTGGAATTAATTTCCATTTTGTTGTGATTTGGTTTCTGTGAAATCTGGGTTGTTTGGGTTGATTGTTGTGTTTCGGTTTGATTTTGGGGCTAGGGTTCTTGAAAAACAACTGATTGAAACAGTAGAGGTTTCAAAATTCTGGGTTTCGAAATGGGATTCAATTTCTGGGTTTCAAATTTCTGGGTTTCTGGGGAAAAATTGTGGGTGTTTGGTTTCTGGGAAAATCTGGGTTTCTGGGGAAAATTGTGGGTGTTTTGTTGCTGGGAAAAATTAGGTTTCTGGGGAAAATATGGGTGTTTGGTTGCTGGGAAAATTTGATTTCTGGGAAAAATTCTGGAAAAAAAAAACTTCGGGTTTTTTTGGATAATTCGGGGGAAAAAATATGAATTTGGGTTCAAATAATTTGCTCTGATACCATGTGAAAACTTCAAGTATATTATTTCTTCAATCTCTCGGTCTCACTTAATTTCTTTTACTGTGCAGGAACATATATAAAGCTGCTACTTTATGCTACAAAACAAAATACACACATAAATTTCCTAAACACTAAGGGACAACAATCTGTTATAATAAACAATTTGTTATAACAGCTTGTTCTTTACAGCTGGAATTTAACAGAATGGCATCGGAGTGATTTGATCTTATAGCTGGAGATGGAAAGAACAACAACTTCGTCGGTTACTTGATGAAATATCTATGATACCAGCCGGAAGAGCTGGGATAATGTATTGTTCTGTAAACTATTGTTGTTTTTTGCATGGAGTGGCATGTGGAAATTCCAGGGGTTTTATCATTTCAGGTGCAGACTATTCTCCCTCTCTGAGAATTTAAATGGGTGATGGCCATATTTTCATATTGACACCTCGTTTCATCATCTAACTTTGCCATCTTCGTCCACAATGTCTACTGCTAATCACGTTGCTGGATAGTTACAATTAATGTGAGCGACATGAAATCATATCAGCAAGTAGCAGATTCAAAAAACCAAGATAAATATACTGTGGAGCATCTTAGGAATGAGTGTGTGTATGGAGATAACATAAATTTAAGAGAAAAAAACCACGACGAAATCCAAATACGTTAAGAGATTCAGATAAAACAAGCGTGTAGTTTATGATTTATGTTCAAGCAGCGATCGATATATACAATACATATAGCAGTCCAATGTGAGATTTGAATTTACAAGTTGTAGGAGTTGTTTGAAAGCGTGAAGGATTTCTTTTTCAAAGTGATTTTTACTTCAAATTTCAAAATAATATATAAAAACACAAAAAATAAATTAATTTGAAGCAAATAAAAAAATTTAACATTTTATTTTTAATATTTTTATAATATAAAATAAAATTCGCTCATAGTTTGGAATTTAGACCTCATAAATACCGAGTCTTGATTCATGATGAAATTTTAGCTGAATTGGAAAGGAGGGTGCATGGCTGCGCAGAGCAATCAATCCATCATCACAGGTCTTTCTTCATCAACTTTCTCTTCGTTTCCAATAAGGCTTAATATTTTTTTAATATATAAAATTTAAATTGTTCATATTAAAAATAAATAAAAATATTTTAATATATTTTTCAAATAAAACAATATATTAAAAAGCATTTTACATCTCAATCACAACACACCCCATGACCCATCACATGTCGGTTACAATTGGCTATAAATAGCATTCATGTATTTTTCTTTCTTACCATAATAGAAAAATTGGGTAATTATCATATAAATTAAAAAGATATGGCAAATCAACATAGCAAAAAAAAAAAAAAAAACAAATTGGCGACACAAGACACTTTTGATGTCATAACTCAAAAAAATAACATATAGTTAATAACATGTTTTTGAATTGTGACACTAAACAAATGTTACTAAATAGAACCATGATATCAACTAAATTCCAATTAATCATCCCCGTTATCCCACGAAAACTCTAGCAGCAAATTTTCCATCTTTCAAAAAATGATTTTTATGAGATTTATTGTTTAACAAATTCTCAAATCTCATAATCACATATAGCCCCATGAAAATAAAAAAAATATATATGGGCGCGCGTGTGCACAAATGTACAATGAATCTCAAATACTTAAATTGAAATCCCAAAATATATTAGCATAACTCATTTATCAATTTATGTACATCTACATCGTTTATTGGATGATCCAAACTCATCAATAACATGATTGAATTTAGCTAATGCCTCTAACTGAATGACTTTGCCCTTTATTATGATATCATTAAGAGTTACATCTAGTTAAAAGTATCAAGTCCATTACATCAAACATTAAACCAACAAGACAAAATAGATATGGCCTCTCGACCCTCCCACAGCAACATGTCAATTTAGTGCTAATAAAACATTAATGTTAAATTGAAACATTAATAAATAAAACTCAATATTTAACATATACTAAACATAAAAAGATTTGATTACTTATGCTATTTTGAATTTATGTGACATGTTCCTTGCATTGCATGTAGTAGATTAAGAAATTTCGGGATCCAGAGTAATGGCCCAACTTGTTATACTTAATTACAAATCTAATCATACGAAGCATCTTTATAAATATCTCATTTTTTGTGCATTTTTAGTAAAAGTCACATTTCTAAAACGAGTAAATGTGTGTTATCTCACCTATTCGTTTTTTAACATAATGTTATTTCATAAAACAAAACATACTAACTAATGTGCTGTATTTCATATTAAAAAAACACTTGTATATGAAAACAATTGTATTATTCATGTTTTTTTTTTTTTTTTCATTTAAAGATAATGAAAAACTTATAGTAGTCAATTATGTTATTCAAATTCAGAATTAAAAAACTAGATCACACTTTTCTAGGTGAATAAATATTGTATTTTAACAGCAAATATTAGTTTTTTATTTAGCTTTTCAAAGCATTAAAGTATACTCTATTTCTCAACAGTCCCTTAATTTTATTTATTTATTTAAATGGAAATGCACAGTGCAATATGTGTGTTTTTGACCAATGAAAGCATTCCAAGAAGTGGGAAACAAAAAATTGAAACCAAAATTATTATTAAATCAAGACAATGAACCTTGAATAACAAATTGCCTCTAGCACTTGACTTGTTGTGGCAAGTTGCAAAATTGTGTTCCATGAATTTACCTCCCCGGCATGGGGAGGCAAGTGGGTTTGTTCATCTCTTTAATTAATAAATAATACTTTACTGATTAAGAAGAGGTGCTACGTGAATGAATGAGATTATATATCTGTTTAAAAAAAACAAATTAATTTTTTTAGATGGTTTTAATATACTAATAAAAAATAATACTATAGAGTGCATTACAAAACCCTGAAAGGTGTGACTCAGCTGATTATTAATTTAAAAAGGTTTACTAAAAATTTAATTGATTATTAATTTTAAAATTCATAAAATTAATTGAGATAAAATTACAAAACTTATGTTCAAAAAAAAAGTGCATTACCAAACTATTGAGAAGCAGTAGCAGCAAGTGCTGGTGTCTGGTGACGTTACATTGCTTTTGTTGCTTGTTGAATCTTTAGCTTGCAGGCAACAGCTACTTTGGTGGCGATTCGTTGGACTTGACGCATGTTCACAGGTTGGGGAATAAAGAAAGATTACTGATTTTTGTTTTTGTCGGTTGATTTTTGTTTTTGTCTAAATATATTAAAATAATATTGTTATTTAAAAATAAAAATAAAAAAGATATCAACACGTCTAAATAATATGAAAATACCCTAAAAATAATTAATGTAAGACATAAAAATAAAAATAAAAATAAAAAAATAACTTTTTTTCAATACCACTTCAAAAATACAATGTCAAATAGTCACTCATGCGACATGCTGCATTTGTCTGGGATTGATGTTTTTTCTTAAAAAATAATTAAAAAAACTTATTTTTTCATATCAACACAACTCATTAATATTAACCCAAATGTCAATGAATAATAGCCAAATTATTATATATGTATTGTTTTTTCGCACATAATCTTAAATTCAGGAGTAAAAGAAATCATGTGTTAATTAAGAGGCTTAACTAACTCATCTTTCCTATCTTCTTTTTTAGCCTCAACTCTATCAATACGATAATCATCTTTGTTGTCATCTAGTTTGAATTCTTCATGGTAATATTAAGTAGATATCATATTCAACCGAAATCATATTAATAATTTTTGTGTTGACATTTGTCTACATGCATTGACAAATAACCTATAGAGACAAACTACTCGTAATGTTTGTGTGGTTCGTAGAGAGTTACCGAGAATCCAAGTCAATTCCATACTAGAAGAGTTTTCTCGTTTAGATCTATTATTCAAGTAAAGCTCTCACATATTAATTCTTATAAAACCAAACACTGAATTCATGTACGCTTCCATTATTATAAATTGAAACACTGGCATAATGAGCTTGACTAAACTTAGTTTGCAACACCCTTAAAATAATTTTAACCTATATTTCAAACATATTTAAGTCAAGTCGATCCTATAACATTCTAGATAAATTTGTTAAGGGATGTTTATTGTAAAAGTTAGGAATTCAGGGCTTTCTCTGTAATAAGTGATAGTATTGGTGATATTGACAATAATGTCATCATAAAAGCATAATTTTTTTAAATTACTAGACATTTTTCATAAAACACAACTCTAATTTATTAAAATCTTGAAGCTAACCGAAGTTTATAATTTATCAACAAAACCATAACAATAACTTAATGAACTAAAACTTAAATTCATCAAACTAATTTGGAGAACACCTTTCTTAATGTTGTTGTATTATTCTCATCAAAATATTTAATATTTTTAACGATACAAATAATATTGCTGTGATGTGTCGTAGAATCTTTTCATTATTTTTCTTGTCTCTCTCGTATGTTCTTATTGAATCATATGTCATCTGTCATTTTAAATTATAATGTTTCTCTAAATATTTTCTTGCACTATATTATTCTATTAACTGCACTGCAGTCCACGAGGTACTCTGAACTTTAACTGTATTAACCAGGGTTATTGATCCCGTCCCGGGTACCGTTCCGGTTTTGTGTTTGGAACGGAACGTTCCGGTTTCGGTACCGTTTCGGGTACCGTTCCGGTTTTGTACTGTTCATTTTTATTTAATTATATATATGAAAAAAATAAAATATTAATTTAACAAGTATAATTTAAATTCAAGATAAATGAACTTCAAATTATACAATACAAACACAAAATCAAACAAACATAATCTCAAAATTAGAAACATCTCTAAAATTCCAACAATAAAATTATTTTTTTAAAAATAAAAAATAAAAAATGAATTTAATTATAATTAAAAGATCCAGAATATTTGAAATTTAAGCTACTTATTGTATGTTTTTCAAGTAATTCTATGTTTTTTTATGGTTGTTGTATTTGAATTTGAATTTTGAAATTAATTAATGTTACTTATTGTTTTTAATGTTAGAAAAACTTAAAAAAACAAAATGAACACATTAAGAAATAATCAATAAGTTCAAACATAATTAATTAAAATACATTCCATTACAAATAATTCAATCAAATTAATTACAAATTAATACCCATATTTTTTATGTTAACTATTATTATATAATAATTAATAATTAATTGTTATAATAATTAATAATTATTATATAATAATTAATAATTATTATTATATAATAATTAGTATAAAAATATAAAACCCTACCCATCCAACCCTATCCATCTTTTCTTCTTCTCTAGCCGCCCCAGCCCCATCCTTTCTTCCCCCATCCTTTCTTCTTTTCTCTAGCCGCCCCATCCTTTCTTCTTCTTCTTACTGGGAGGTGCATCGTCATGTGGGTGTTTTTGCCGATGATGGTGCTATCATTGTGGCCAGTGGCTGCATCAAGCCATCAACAGCAAGGTCAGCTGCAAAACCTGGCTGCCAAGAAAAGTGTGGGAATGTTAGTGTTCCTTACCCGTTTGGGATTTTGGAACCAAGTTGTGCCATGAACGACTACTTCTTCCTAAGCTGCACTTCTAACGACTACGTCGTTTTGATGAACCGGAACGGAACGCCCGGTACGGAACCGGGGCGTTCCGGCCGGAATCCGGCCGGATTTTCCGGAACTGGCCGGGATTTTGACCGGGACAAAAACGTCGCCGTTTTGTCCCGGATTTTGCATTAGAACGGGCCGTTCCGGCCGGAACGGAACGGGATCAATAAGTCTGGTATTAACAGCCCAAAAAAACACAGCTAAGCATGCGTTAACTAGTACAGGATCGAGTTGGTGGGACCAGATGTAAAAAATGTGCCGTAAAAAGCCACCAATCACAGGAGGCACAGAACCTTCTGGACACGCGCAAATCTACCAAAATATCTACCACTCATATTCAATCAGCACCCTCCATTTTTCAACACCTCCAAGTGGGAATTAAAATGACTTGAAAAAGAAAAAAAGAAGACCCAAGTTGCAAGTAGCTGTATAAATACCCGGTTTCTGGAGAGTTCTATTTCGAACCCAAGCAGAGTAAGGAATAAAGAAGAGGGTGGCGGTGGTGGTGTTGCGGCGGCTTTCTTTTCTTTTCTTCTTCTTCTTTTGTATGTCATTTCGATCAATCACGGAAATTAATGCCAAGGTTCCGTGTTTTGGTTGATTCTTACATATTTTAGTCTTGTCTTTAATTTAATATTGTTATAACTTAAACATACTCCTAAGGTTCTCGGGGCTTTTTTATTTCTTTGAGAGACAGAATTCTGGTTTGGTCTGGTATCATCAAGTTTTCGACAAGAAAGAGGTTTGTGGTGGTCATGGTTTTAGGGTTGTTTTGTCTGTGGGACTGTTGAGCTCTTTCGTTTTTATTGTGTGTTCTCAAGAATGGAAAATGGAGGAGGAGAGGGAGGGAAAAGCAGTGACTTCTATCAGGTTTTGGGGTTGAATAAGGATTGCACCGCCACAGAGCTGAGGAATGCTTATAAGAAACTTGCACTGGTTAGACCTTAACTACCACCCTCTTCTCTTTTAATGGGTCTTCTACCTAATTGCAAAACAAGCTTTCGTAGCTACTCACGATCCCTCTGTTTATAAAAATTTTGTGGTCTGTTCCGGGGTTGTCAGGTGGACAATGAAATGAATTTCTGGCTGGGTTCCTGCCAATTGCCACCCAAAAATTTAGCCACTCTATTTTTCATTTCCTGTGATTTTATCAAATGGGTCATAACGTTCTAATCTTTCTAGTGTCAAACAAACAAACCCAATGCTATTCGGGCCTCTTCCTTTTCTATCTTTTAAAAGGGTACGATATCTTCTTCTCTTCTTCAGGAGATAGTCGGTTCAACGAGACTTTTTTTTTTTCCTTCTCTTCTGGAACTGGTTTTGTGTGAATTGGTGTTTCAAAGGAGTGTGGTGATATTTTCCAGGAAAGTAAGAAAAAACTGTGTTTTTGTTTGGGCAGAGATGGCATCCAGATCGATGTCCAGCTTCGGGAAATTCCAAGTTCGTTGACGAAGCCAAAAAGAAGTTTCAGGCAATTCAACAGGCCTATTCTGGTAATTTACTCTCACCTCATTTATTTAAATAAAAAAACACCTCGCTCGTAAAAAAAAAATAAGAAAATCATTTATCATATTTATTTATTTTGGATAATGACTGACACCTGTGTGATTTTTATTTAACAGTTCTTTCTGATACCAACAAGAGGTTTCTTTACGACGTAGGTGTTTACGACAGTGATGACGACGAAAATGTACATGCTTCCTCCTCCTCCTCCTCCTTTATTTTGGATGATTCTCTCCTGTTTTTTTGTTTATTTATTTATTTTAGCCTTAATTCCTCTGTGTAATCTAGTCATTTCAAGCATGGTCTGATAGTAAAGTCCAATTCCATGCGAAAACAAAAGAAATAAATTTGACTAAATACATGTTTGTTACTGTTTTTAAATTAAATTGATGTGTTTACTGTATTGTTTGAAATTGTTGTGCGCAGGGGATGGGTGGATTTATGAATGAAATGGCTGCTATGATGAGCCAAACAAAGCCCCTTGTAAGTCATTCAGATTCTCTATTTTTCTGTTTGCTTTTTGGGAAATAGCTTTGCTTTAAATGGGATCGCTAGGAGCTTCTCAGTAATTTTTTTTTTTTTTGTTTAGAAATACGTAGAAATTATATTATTCTCTTTTTAAAATTATTTTTATGGTAATATATTAAAACAATAAAATATTAATGCTAATTATTTTGAAGTGAAAAAATCAGTTTGTTTCAAAAATATTTTGAAAAATTAAGGTAGAGTAGTCCTGCGGCTTGTGGGCCACATGAACGTTAGCATCATACAGCAAATGTGAAGTTAACTCATGGGGGTATGCGGCTGGCCATGCAGAGTTATTGTGGTTTATTAATCTGGTGTGCGCGGGGATGATTTGCGTGCTTCATTTTCAGTAAAAAACGATCACAAATATGACGCCGTGTTAGACCCTGCAAAAGTCCTAGTTACAGACATTATTTGAGATGCTAGTATTGTTCATCTTTTTCTAGCTTTTTGAAAAGAATTTGCGATTTTGTTTTCTAAATCCGAACCTGCAGTCTGATATCTGGAAAGAAAATGACACTTCAAAGATAATAATAGGGTTGAGTAAATCTGCAATTTGCTTTAATGCGAGAAATGTTCTCTCAATTTGAGCTCTTATCCGGAACGGCCTCTGTGGTTTTTGAACGTTGAAGCTGGAAACCTTGATGATACTGCCTGCCTAAATGAATGATAAAAACATGACATGGTAGTGTTTTAATGGAATGCCTCTGCGTATATTTATTGACAGCAGCTGCTACGTGAATTAACAGGAAAACGTGGAGGAGAGCTTCGAGGAATTGCAACAATTATTTGACGAGATGTTCCAAGCAGATTTGGATTCGTTCGGGATCGGCTGTCAGGCTACTACTTGTGTGCCATACAGCGAAAGCACCAGCTCAAGTAATAAACGTGTTTCTGCTGACATGAACTTGGGGAAGACTAAGGTGGACGATTCTTCTGGCTTCATTTCTCAGGTCGAGAAGTTCTGTTTAGGGGTAAGTTCTGTAACTAAGAATGCGCATAGTTTCTTGATCGTTGCACAAATGAAGTGAGGCAATGGGAAATGGGTTAGGGACAAGCTTCGACCATGTTCACTTATGATCATCTCTATTTTAAAGTGTCATTTTCATCTCTAATTTCCCTCTTGGGCTGGGACGAGCAGGGGCAAAAGAATATATAAAAGTATATACAAGAAACATGCCGCTTGAATAAATATTATCACCTGAAATCTCCTTGTCGATGCGTCATAAGTTGTGTGTGTTATGAAGACAGGTGGAACACCAGCACTCTTTCAAGAAGGGGAAGGGAGTAAGAGGAGGAGTTCGAGGAGGAACCGGCGGTAGAGGGAGGGAGGCAGGGCAGGACAAAAAACGTTTCATCTGGCTATGATCATGTCGGTCTCCTCCCATGACTGTGGTGTCTCTTCTTCTTCATGAATTAATCGCGTAGCATGCAGTCTAATGGTTGATGATCAACGTGCATTTGCTGGTGGCCGGCCAAATTGTTGTTCAGCTTGAAGGGTGTTGAGGCAAAACAGCATCACTATCTCTGCTGATGAAACCGCAAAAACCAAGCTCGATCGGTTCATGGTGGAACTGTGATAATCCGTCTTGCATCCAAAGGTGCCTCTATTCCCAGTTTTGCTAATCCCACTCCTTTTTTTGATGTACATACATTTGATTTCGAGCAATAAAATTCTCTCGTGAGCTCTTAACACTATGAATGGCATGGTCATACTTATCTGGAATTATGGAAACGCCGGCCGGGATTGTTTGGCTAGACACTAGCTATAGGAGGGAACACGTTTACACGATGGGGCTGTTCATACTTCATGTTAGCAAAACAAATGCTAGATCCGTATGATTAGAGGATTTATGGAAACAATTTTGTTTGGTGGGTCGCAACAGACCTCATCCTTCTTTCTGACCATGCTGGTCCTACAACACCTGCCATAGAACCCTACTATATAAAAGTGGTGTTTGGGAGAGCTTTTCAAAAGTGTTTTTAAAAAACAAATTATTTTTTATTTTTATTTTTTATTTAAATTAATATTTTTTGGTGTTTTTAGGTAATTTTGATGTGCTGATGTCAAAAATAATTTAAAAAAAAACAAAAAAAAAACATCATTTTGATGCATTTCTAAACATAAAACACTTTCAAAAGCAACCGCAACCACCGTCCCTGATGATCTATTGCACTGTAGCAATAACCTGAAAAGCCTAATTCGACTCCTTTCATGTTTGATGCTAACTATAGAGTGACTTAATGCGCTGGGTCCCGCATTTTATTGCAATAGAAATTACGAGGTTACTTGACCGCGTGTTATGAATGATTTTTTTCTATATAAGAAATTGATTTATTTTTTGTGTGTTATAATTGGTTATTTTAATATTTAATTATTAAAATTAGAATCGATAAAATCTATTAGAAATTAGTTTTTTTTCCGTTTAAAGGGAATATTGTGATCGAAAAGTAGGGGAAGTGATTTGTATTTTAACAAAAATAATATCAATTGATGAATTATTTTTATTATTATTGTCATTGTTATTATCATGATTGTTAAATTGTCACAATTATTGTAGCTGCTATTATAAATATTATTATAAATAATTTATATTCTAATTATTATTGTTCATATTATCGATGACACCATAATTATTGTTAGAAAAATAGTAAATATCATTTTTCAAACGATCACCAACACAAATTAAATATTAAACATTAAATAAAAAAACTTAATAAGAGTGGAAATAATAAAAATTGGAAACAAAAACTAAGAACATGTACATATAAACATGGACAGAAATAGGAACTATGTAAAAAATACATAAAAAATAAAGGAATTAAAATAAAATCCAAGATTAAAAGTATAAAGGCCGAAAGGAAAAACATATATATAATAAATTTCATTTAGAGGACAAAATTGAAAAAAATCTAAAAGAATGAGGACTAAAATAAAACTAAAATATATAATCAATTTCCATGGAATGATAAAATTGAACAAATCAAAACTTTGATATCGAAAATATTAAGGATTTCAAACCAATCCGGAAATTAAAAGACTGGGGACCAAAATAAAACTACAATATATAATCAATTTCAATTGAAGGACCAAATTGAAACTACATTATTTAATCAATGGAAGGATAAAATTGAAACAAATCAAAACCTATATAACAAAAATAAGAACCATACAAAACAATCCAAAGATCAAGGACTAAAATGAAATCACAATAAAAATCAAGGTTGACGTGTACTTGCGCAGGCTAGAGAAAGAAAAGAGAGGAAAAAATTCAACTGATCATTGACACGTCTCCAGCCATCTTGTAATCAGATGCGCAGCACCAGGAGGGAGATAACATGACTGAAAATCATTATAGACGCTGGTTGGGCATTTTTGGGTGCCGGAATATGCAGCATGTGCCGTCCGAAACCCGCATGAGCGTGGAAACGTACGACGCGTCCGACGATGCGACAACAATAATTCAACTGAGATATAATAAAAAAAAAATGGTAAATTAACACCACACCCCTACATCCAACTCTTGTATTTTGTCTTATATGAAGGCATTTACGTATTTGATCATTTAAAAAAAGTGTGCAATGGGCCTCTTACCCCAGAGTTTACTGTTTTGTTTTGTCTTATATGGGGTAAATTGTATTCAGGCGTTTAAAAAAATGTGCAATAACTTTTATGCCCCCGAAGGTAATTGTGCATTTTTGCCTTATATATGAATATTATGGCTATTTTACTGTGCACAAGAAGATAAAAAATCAAAAATACTCCTAGGTCTAAGGCTAAAACCGCAGTAAACAGAGGGGCAATTTTAATATTATTTTGATATAATTTTTTTTTATGTATTTCAAAAACAAAAAAGACAATGACGGTAAATTTCTAAGCATTCCCATCAATCAAGTTGGTGAAGCCTCAGGTTGTCATCGTGGGCATGACCAAGAAATGGTCGTCTTTTGTCCACATTATCCACAGTCGTGGACCAAGTAGTGCAACTTGGCAAGGTAGTCAAAATCGCGAGCCAACTCGCAAACTCGTACGAGTTTGCGAGTTGGCTCCGAAAACCTGGTTGAACCGGTAGAAAAATCGAACCCGGTCAAACTCGGTTAAACTCGGTTAAAATCGGGTTGACTCGTAAAATCGGACCGAATCGATCCAATTTTACGATCCAGAATTTTCATTATTTTAAAACCAAATTTTGCACTGATTTATTTAATTAACTTATATTTATACACAAAAAAATATACCTTCTTATTTCTCTTAAAGAAGGAAACACTTGAGATTTAACACTCTCGGCTTCTCCCCTATATTTAAAAGGAGAGGAATTGAGACAACATTGCATTTGTCCGATGTGGGACAAATGCAATTTGTCCACTCTACAGCCGAGAGTCTCTCTGATGCGACCATATTATTTGATAG
>CM055019.1:6168303-6228996 GCA_029204005.1 Salix udensis | reverse complement strand
ATTGATATTCTTTGTTTTATGTTTTGAAGGCATTTTTGGATGAAAGATGCAAAAAGGAGTAAATTGGAGGTAATTGGTAGATTTGACGTTCGGTCGATGTTTTGTGCGAGCGTGAGTTCTAGAGATCGAAATGAAGTGATTCCAGTGGAACTGAAAAGCTAACATCCATACCTTTCTGGAAATGTAATTCAAGAAAAATAAAAGGAGAAAGATCATGGAAATCGCATCCTGCAAAGTCAAATCTCGCATTCTGCCAATGTCGACCCTTTTCCATTCCAACTTCAATATCTCAAGCTACAGAAGTCCGATTGATGCAAACTCAATTGGAGTGGATTCAGGACTCAAAGGCCTATAAACGCTCCAAATTTCAGCTCAAAACGATGTCATATGAAGGAGATATGAATTTTACAAGGGACAACTAAATTCTGCCAACTTAAGGAAGGACTATTTTGTAAAATAGACATTAGGGTTTCTAAGCATATATAAAGGAAAAGAGGGGCAAGGAAGTGGCGGCTAGCAAAAAAAGAAAACACAAAATCTTCCTCCTCCAAACCCTAAATCATGTGTTCTTCCATCTTTTTATTTAGTTGTTCAATAAACATGCAAGGCTAGACTCTTTTGCTTGGTTGCAAGGACACGGAAACCTTCAGATTTCAAGAACTGTGAGATCTATTTTTACCTCAATTTTTCAGTTTATATGATGAATATGTTTGTTCTCCTATGCTTATTTTCCTATGATTGTTTATTTAATTGCTAAGAGCGGACTCGAAGTTATTATTGTAGACAATCAATTGCTAAGTTTGATATCAAAACCGGAGTTGTGGTATATGAACTTATGAAGCAACTAAGTTAATAATTATAGCGGATCTATGTTATTAATCTTAGGGAGAACATTCAATCGAACTAAACATATATTGCGGACAATTATGTTTCTTAATCGATCAATTTATCTAGATTTTAATGCTGCCATTGAATCAAATTACTAGTGCGGACACTGTGGTTGTTTGATGGTTAGGGTAAGTTATACGGCGGATCCGTTAACGAACCAATTTTAAGAAGAGATAAATATTCAGAATATAAATTGATGTGTTGTTTCCATGATCGGTTCTTATTTACGTAGGTGGATGTTGATTTGCGACCAAGGTTTGTTTTATTGATAAATTTCAGTTTTATATATTTTTCGCTTAGTTTGCTTTAGCCTAGCCTAGACAACTTCCAACCCCCCCAATTGCATAACATATAGCACGAAAATCTGAACTAAATCGTCCTCGTGGGATCGACCCCTTGCTTGCTCTATACTATCTTGTTTGATTTATTTTAAGCTAGGGTAATTAATTTGTGCGACCACGACATCGCAACAAATTTTGGCGCCGTTGCCGGGGATGTGATTTTAGTTGATTCTTGTGTTCTTGTGTTGTGCTGTGATTTATTCTACTTGCTGTTATTTTTATTTATTCTAAAAAAAAAGAAAAAAAAGAAAAAAAAAAAAAAAAAACATATTTGTGTTTGCGGCGGTACTGTTCAAAACAGATTTTTTGGTGGAATTAAGTATTGATATTTTGTTTTCTGAAGGTAAACGACGTTCTGAGAAGAACTAGTGACTTTAGTCACTAGCCCCACCTTATCCAGGCCAAATTCTGTCGTTTTCTAAGTGTTCTGGACACTTTTAGTTTTCTAGCGTAGGATACTATTGTCTATTGCATTGTCTTCAATCTCTTGTGTGCTTGGTTTCTTTTGAGTTTTCTTTGCGATTTATGCCTGTAACCTGTTCTGCTAATCAAAGTCAACAAGTGCAGGTTGATCTCGAAATAGAAAACACTTTACGCAGGTTACGAAAGGAAGCTCGCGTCAATATCATGGCTGGTGTACGACAACAAACACTCAAGGAGCTTGCTGCTCCTAACATGGAAAACCAACCATTGTGCATAAACATAGAGAGTAATGTGAACTTTGAACTCAAATCTGGTTTTATACATTTGCTGCCAACATTCAATGGTCTTGCAGGAGAAGATCCTTACACTCATCTCAAGGAGTTCCACATGGTTTGTGTTGGCATGAAACCGAATGGAGTTGAAGAGGAACAAGTTAAGTTGAAAGCTTTTCCTTTCTCTTTAAAAGGGGCAGCGAAGGCATGGTTTTTTTCTATTCTCCCAGGTTCCATTAACACTTGGAATGGCATGAAGAAGATCTTCCTTGAAAAATATTTCCCAGCATCTCGAGTTGCCAACATAAGAAAAGAAATATGTGGGATTCGGCAATCTCATGGAGAAACACTCGCCGAGTATTGGGAAAGATTTGAGCTATTGTGCATTCAATGCCCTCATCATCAAATACCTGATCAACTGCTCATTCAATACTTCTATGAAGGATTGATGCCTACTGACCGTAGTATCATTGATGCTGCAAGTGGAGGGGCATTAGTAGATAAGACACCCAGTGCTGCACGCCAATTAATCTCAAACATGGCAGCCAACTCGAAACAGTTTGGAACCCGTGGAGACTTCTCAAGCAAACGAGTGAATGAGGTAAGTATTTCTAACCTTGAGAATAAAGTTAATGATCTTACTTCTCTTGTGCGTTCTTTGGCTTGTGGAAATGTACAGCAGGTAAAAGTTTGTAGCATATGCTCACTACAAGGACATGCTTCGAATATGTGCCCAACAATGCAAGAAGATTACATGGGGCAAGCTAATGCGGTTGATGGAACATTCAATGGACAACCCCAATGCAATCAAGGCAGACAGTTCCATTCCCATGGATTTCAACCACAGCCCCAGCAAAATTATAAAGCGAGACAGCCCCCTCCGTTCACCAACTCCAATGTTATGGGGACATCATCCAATGACGATCTTCATGAGATGATGAAAACTTTGGCTTCTAACACTGTGACCTTGCAGCAAAATGTCATGTCTTTTCAACAGGAAACAAGGTCAAGTATTCACAACTTGGAAAAGCAAATGGGGCAAGTAGCTTCAAGTGTAGGGAAATTGGAAGCACAAATAAATGGAAAGTTGCCCTCCCAAGCATTGAATCCAAAAGAGAATGTTAGTGCTATCATGCTACGAAGTGGGAAAGAACTTGAAGAGAAAAAGTTGAAACAAATTGAGATGGAAGAGGAAGAAGAGATAGAAACTGAATTGAGTACAAAGAAAGAACATCATCCTCCTCCACAAACAGAAACAAAGAACAACACTCCAAAGGTAACTTTTCACTCAATTAATTCTAGTTTTAAAACAAATCCACCCTTTCCTGTGAGTTCTTCTAGGTCAAAGAAAGAAGACAAAGAAAAAGAGATCTTAGAGGTTTTCAAGAAAGTTGAACTGAACATTCCTTTGCTTGATGCTATCAAGCAAATTCCCAAATATGCAAAATTCTTGAAGGAGTTGTGTACTACCAAGAGAGCTTTCAAACTGAAAGGTCATGAAACGGTAAGTATGGGTGAAGTTGTATCTGCCGTTGATCAAAAGAATCTGCCTTTGAAACAAAAAGACCCAGGTGCGTTTACTATCCCATGTGTTATTGGTAATGCTAGTTTTAAAAGAGCTTTATGTGATTTAGGTGCATCCATTAGTATTATGCCTAAACATGTTTATGATTCTCTTAGTTTGGAGCCTTTGAATAAAACCAACATTGTAATACAACTTGCGGATCATAGTTTTGTTTACCCACTTGGTGTGATAGAAGATGTTCTAGTCAAGATTGATAGCTTGCTAATTCCATGTGACTTTTATATTCTTGATATGGAGCATGATTCTTGTGATTCTAGTACTCCTATATTGTTTGGGAGACCGTTCTTGAAAACTGCCAATACAAAGATTGATTGTGGTAAGGATACTTTGTCTATGGAGGTAGGAGATGAAAAGATTGAATTTAATTTTCATGATGCAATGAAATATCCTTATAGCAATGTTTATTCTATCACATGTTATGACAAAGTTGATAAGTGTGTGCAGCAAGCTTGTGATTTTAATTCTATCGATGGATTAAGCGTAGCTTTGAGCTATGGCTATTATTTTACCCAATTGGAGGAGATGGAGAGGCACACATGTGTTCCCCAAAATGTGCATGAAGCAGCATTGGCTTTGCAAACCGTTCCCCATGTTGAAATTACAGGTTTCGAAACCCATAAAGTACTCAAGGTCAAAGGGCATCGATTGAAACCTTTCTATGAATATTGGAAGGCAGAAATCACTGCTTCTATGAAGAATGAGCATGTCATGCCACATGTCGAGCCAATGACACAAAACACAAGCGCTTACTGGGAGGCAACCCAGCACAAAACAAAATCAGATTTGCCTTCTTTTTCCCTTATCTTTTATTTTTCGCATTTTATTTCATTTTTGTCATTCTCCTATATTCCTTTTCTTTTATTTTCAACATTGAGGACAATGTTCTGTTTTAAGTGTGGGGGTATTGGGAAAATGTTAGTTTTCTTATTTTGGTTTACTTTATTCTTCCGTAAGAAAAAAAGAAAAAAAGAAAAAATCTATGATTGATCTTTTTGAACTCCCATTGGTTTATGAGAATATGAGTATTATGTATGAGAATTAAGTGAGAGAGATGAATATATAAATCAAATGAATGAGTGTGCATGCAAGTTTTAATGTTTAATTGGTTTAGGGATTGACTCTGAAAATATGCCATGTTGACTTTATAGTGTTATACCAATGTAAGCTTTTGAGCCTTCAACATTATATTCTTTGATTGTGCGTTCTTTCAATGATATGTATCTCTAGAACTTGCTTCATATCTTGTTGAGATTACATTCACATTACATAGATGCATGAAGATGATAAAGGCATTAGGAATTTTAACCACTTGAGCCAAAAAGCCAACCTAAAGCATATTATCTTTAGTGAGCCCCTTTTGAGCTTGTTTATCCTTTCTTTGCTTTACCCATGTATAAGCCTTAAACTTTTTATATGTTTTCCTCTTTTCCCCTGGCCAAGGATTAGTAGAGCATATACTTGTGATATCTCATGGAATTATGGTTGGAAATTATGTGAAAAGAAAGAAGAAGTGATGCTTGATGAAAAAGATGGGCAAAGTTGCCAAAGGTGAAAAAAGAACAAAAGAAAAAAGAAAAAAAAAAAAAAAGAAAAAAGAAAAGAAAAAAGAAAAAACAAAAAAAAGAAAAAAGAAAGAAAGAAAGAAAGAAAAGAAATAGAAAAGAGCTTGAAATCGAAAGAAGCTAAGCATTGGTGCTTGAAGATTGAAAATTGATGTGTTTTGATGGAATGTCTTGGTTGAAATATTTTTTTCAGAATGCTCTACTTTCTTTGGTTTGAACCTTTTCTTATACTCTATTTTACCTCACCTTAACCTTAGCCCCATTACAACCGAAAAATAAGACCTTTTGATTCATGCATTGTTTGTAATATTTTAGTAATGGAGATGAGATTGAAGAGCAAGCTTATGGTAGAACATCTTCATTGATTGAATTTGAGAGATTTAAACACATAAGCCCTAAACACATGAGTGTTGGAGTGTATATCAATGAGAGGACCTATCACTTTGGCATGGCATAGATTTCTTTTAAATCCCGAAGAGTAATTGAGTTTTGAAGTTTGTATGTAAACAAATTCATGAAGATTTATGTTCTTTATCCTTCTCGGTTGTATTCTTATTTATAATGCTTGAATTCTTGGATATTGATGGGAGATTAAGAGATTGATCATGGTTATTTTTACTTTTTATTTTTATTAAAATTTGTTTTTTTTTACCTATCCTTTCTCGAGGGACGAGCAAGAGCTAAGTGTGGGGGGTATTTGATGCGACCATATTATTTGATAGTTTCATCCATATTTACATAGTGTTTTGCATATGTTTTGTGTATAAAATGCATTGATATTCTTTGTTTTATGTTTTGAAGGCATTTTTGGATGAAAGATGCAAAAAGGAGTAAATTGGAGGTAATTGGTAGATTTGACGTTCAGTCGATGTTTTGTGCAGAGCGTGAGTTCTAGAGATCGAAATGAAGTGATTCCAGTGGAACTGAAAAGCTAACATCCATACCTTTCTGGAAATGTAATTCAAGAAAAATAAAAGGAGAAAGATCATGGAAATCGCATCCTGCAAAGTCAAATCTCGCATTCTGCCAATGTCGACCCTTTTCCATTCCAACTTCAATATCTCAAGCTACAGAAGTCCGATTGATGCAAACTCAATTGGAGTGGATTCAGGACTCAAAGGCCTATAAACGCTCCAAATTTCAGCTCAAAACGATGTCATATGAAGGAGATATGAATTTTACAAGGGACAACTAAATTCTGCCAACTTAAGGAAGGACTATTTTGTAAAATAGACATTAGGGTTTCTAAGCATATATAAAGGAAAAGAGGGGCAAGGAAGTGGCGGCTAGCACAAAAGAAAACACAAAATCTTCCTCCTCCAAACCCTAAATCATGTGTTCTTCCATCTTTTTATTTAGTTGTTCAATAAACATGCAAGGCTAGACTCTTTTGCTTGGTTGCAAGGACACGGAAACCTTCGATTTCAAGAAACTGTGAGATCTATTTTTACCTCAATTTTTCAGTTTATATGATGAATATGTTTGTTCTCCTATGCTTATTTTCCTATGATTGTTTATTTAATTGCTAAGAGCGGACTCGAAGTTATTATTGTAGACAATCAATTGCTAAGTTTGATATCAAAACCGGAGTTGTGGTATATGAACTTATGAAGCAACTAAGTTAATAATTATAGCGGATCTATGTTATTAATCTTAGGGAGAACATTCAATCGAACTAAACATATATTGCGGACAATTATGTTTCTTAATCGATCAATTTATCTAGATTTTAATGCTGCCATTGAATCAAATTACTAGTGCGGACACTGTGGTTGTTTGATGGTTAGGGTAAGTTATACGGCGGATCCGTTAACGAACCAATTTTAAGAAGAGATAAATATTCAGAATATAAATTGATGTGTTGTTTCCATGATCGGTTCTTATTTACGTAGGTGGATGTTGATTTGCGACCAAGGTTTGTTTTATTGATAAATTTCAGTTTTATATATTTTTCGCTTAGTTTGCTTTAGCCTAGCCTAGACAACTTCCAACCCCCCCAATTGCATAACATATAGCACGAAAATCTGAACTAAATCGTCCTCGTGGGATCGACCCCTTGCTTGCTCTATACTATCTTGTTTGATTTATTTTAAGCTAGGGTAATTAATTTGTGCCACCACGACATCGCAACACTCTCGGCTGTATTTAAAGTTCTCTCAATTGAGAGAACATTTGTGGTTGTCCGATGTGGGACAACCACAACACATCGGACAAATTATATATATATATATATATATATATGTTTTTAATATATATATTAAAAAAATTATAAAAAATATATATTATAAAAAAATAAAATTGTTGTATTGATTTTATAAAAAATAAAAATTATATATATATCATGGAATCACTCTTGAAAATCAGTAATATTAACTTTAAAATTTATACTTAAATTTTTTTAATTTTTACTTTTAATTAAATTTTTTTGATGTTTTACATCATTTTCATATCCTGATGTCAAAATAATTTGTTGGAGTTGGAGCTAGTACTAGTAATATTGATGTTGACTGTTGATACCAGTATTAGTAATTTAGTACTGATAATCCTTTCAATAATAATACTTTTGATAAATGTATTAAAAATAACGAGGAAAATGACGGACATGAGACTGATTTTAATTTATATAGCATATCATTAAAATATTTATTTTAAATATGTTTGTTTTTACCTAATGAAATTCTATTGACATAATTGTTTTGTAATGTGTTTTGAAGTTATTTTACATCATGTATGAACCTAAACTAATTAAGTTTTATGTCCATAATTATGCTATTTTGTACTGACATTTCGGGTACGATCTTTCTACGATTTTACGATCCGATTTTTCAGAACCCTTTCCGATCCGTGTCAAAATCTCGATTTTGACTACCCTGCAACTTGGGCTCCATTTGCAAGGTGATGTGCTGTAGTTATTGCAGAGAGGGAGAGAGTGTTGACGCTAGCAGGTTTTGCCATTAGCATATTCTGATTTCCGTGCTGATAAAATAGGTCAAAAGTAGACAGTTTTTTGAATGGGGAGACGCAAAAGCTAAAGAAAGGTACAAGTTGATGCTGAGTGTGGTGTTTCAGGCTACATGTTTTGATTTTAAATGTACATTGCTGATAACAAGTTGACTTTTCTGTGCTTGGAAATAATCACTCGGGCTCCTTGCCCGAGCCTCTGTTGACCATGCAGAAATCCTGGGACAAAGGCTTTCTGGCTTTTCTCTCAACTGCAGTTCATTCATAATTAATGTGTCTCGTGCTTGTGAGAGAGTATTTTATAGCGAAAAATCCATGGAAGAGAAGATATGCTTCCTCCATCTCTAGACTAATCCCCATTTCCCACCGTGAAAGTATGAAACTGAAGCTTATGATTATGATGATGGGCCAGCTTTGCTGGCTTGAAGGTGAGCTGCTGATATAATTGCAAGACATCTAATAGATTGAGCTATGCCGTATGATTGTACAGAAACCTAAGAGAGTCTTGAATTCATCGTATATACATAAAGTTCAGTGTACATTGGAACAATAAAATTATTATTTTATTTCTTGTTGCGCTTGAATTTTAGCCTTAGAATTGGTGGTATTTTTTATTTTTTTTCATTTTTGTGTACAGTAAAATAAGCATCATGCTCTCTAATGAGATAAAAACCAAGAATTTCCTGCAGAGGTGTCACGGTAATTTCACATTTTTAATGAACAATAACATAAATATATAAATACTGATACGCCCTCATAAAAGACAAAATACAAGAATTGGTTGCATGAGTGTTTTAGGTAATTTACTGTTTTTAAATATTAATTTCTGCCGAATACTGCAGGTGTATTCGCTGGACGCACCAAACATTTTCTGCCTCACGCTCTCTTCGGGGGACACGTGCGAACAATTCAGGCAGTAAAAAATGTCCATTCGGTGTGTCAACGGACGCGCCTCCATGTCCTTCACCTTATGGTGTAGCGCGTTGCATCCTACGGTTGCCAGAAATGTGCTGGTAGGCGGTCGAAAGTGCTCGGCATTCCCCAATGTTGTTGGTGTTTTCATTTCAGTCCCTTATCTTTTGATTGTGTTGTATGGTCCTGATTTCTGTTATAGAAGTTTTGATTTGTTTCAAGTTTGTCAATCAATGGAAATTGATTATATATTTAGGTTTCAATTCGGTCCTTATTCTTTTAATTTCCGAATTGAGTTGAAATCCCTTAATATACTCGGTACAAAGGTTTTGATTTTTTCAATTTTGTCCTTTGATGGAAATTGATTATATATTTTGTTTTCATTACAGCCCTTATACTTTTAATTTTTTTATTTCAATTCTTTTATTTTTTTAATTTCTTAAATTTTTCCTATTTTTGTCCATGTTTACATATATATATATATATATATATATATATATATATATATATATATATGCTTTTAGTTATGGTTTTTAATTTTTATTCTTTTCTCTTTTGTTGAGGTAATATTTTTTAAAATAATTTTAATCTTAAATTTTAGTTTGTGATTGTGATAATTTAAAAATTGATATTTATTTTTCCCCCTTTGTTCTTTCTTTTATTATTTTTTTATTTGGTCTTCATGTGTAATAATTTTTTCAGTTAATTATATTTAATTTTGTTTTCTCATTTATTTTTTTTGTTTGCTCTTTAGATAAAGTTTTTATTTTTTTTATTCTTTGATATAATTTTCTTCTTTCCATTATTTACAAAATAATAATAATAGTTTTAGTTTTTTTTTCATGCTTACTCTTTTGTTAAAAAATTTGAGTTTTTATTCCTCGGGGTAATTTAATAACTCTTTTTGTTTTAGCAGTAATTGTAATGATAATTTTATTGATTATAATCATGATAATATTAGTGACATTATTATTATTAATAATAATAATAATAATAATAATAATAATAGAAATTGTTATTTATTATAATGGTTATAGTGCTTATGGTGTTAATAATTATGTCTTTGATTATAATAATAACAATAACTCATAAAATAATATAGAAAATATCAATAATGAAAAATAAATGATAATAATGATAATAATACTAATGATAATTTTGATTATATTAATAAAAATAAGGGTGTTGATTATCGTGATGATTAATGACAATGATTATAACAATAAAGATGGTGACAACGATAGTACTGCCAATAATAATCAGAATATTGATTATCTATAATAATATTTATTATATCAGCTATAATAATTGGAACAATTTAAAAACACATTAACAATTATGATAATAACAATGAAAATAATATTCCAAATAATTTATTTGTCGATGTTATTTTTGTTAAAAAAAATGACCTTTACAACTTTTTAAGTATGATATTTAAGATTTAATATCATGTAAAAAAAAAATATATGAAGCCACATGTAGACAAAATGGGTAGAAAAATTGAGCCAAATTATTTACAATGAAAAAATATACGAGCCACTTACCCTGTGATTTGCTAGAACCAAAATTTAAAAAATGTGAAAAAATGTTGATGGTCCTATATTTTCTTTATTATGCTATACATTTGAGCGAAATAATCAACCTATAAATTTTTTGATTATTTGGTTTTTTTATATATTCATTTTATTATGAATAATGTGTTCAAAATAATGATAACGATCATTTTATAGGTATTCTTTTCTTAAAATTGAGAATGATTATATATTTTGATATTTTTTTAATGTTAAATTCTTCAAATATATATATATATATATATATATATATATATATATATATATATATATATATATATATATAAACTTTGTTATTTTGAAAAAATATCAAATTTGATTTAATCCCACTGTTCTAATATCATGTAAAATATAATAATATGAAAAATCAATCTTAAAACACAAAAAAACAAATAATTTCATTTCTTTGTAAAACAATAATGATAATGCCAGCGATGGTATTCCCACTAATAATTAGAATATTAATTATTTACAATAATGGTTATAATGATAACTTTAATAATTATGACAATTTAACAATCATAATACTAACACTAACAATAATAATTGAAATAATTCATTAGTCAATGTTATTTTTTTTTTGAAAAACTTACTTTTGTGGCTTTTTATGTTTGATATTTTAGATCTTATATCATGTAAGCAAAAAATATACGAACCCACACATTGATAGAACAGGTAAGAAAATTAAGCCAAATTATGTATAATGAAAAAATATACAAAACACTTGCCCTATGTTTCACCATAACCATAATGTTTTTATAATGCTATACATCTGACCTATATAATCAGCCTACATAACTTTCAATTATATATATATATATATACACTATAGACAGGATGTTTAAAATAATGATCACAATTATTTTGAAGGTTTTTATCCTTAAAAATACATGAGACTAATTATATATTGTGATATTTGTTTAATATTAACGTCTTAAAATATATATAAAAAAATAAACTAGCGTTTTCTTTTAAATCTCAAATTAATTTAATCTCAATGTTCTTAAATACTTTTAATATAATAATATAAAGAAAAAAATCTGAAAAAAAAATCTTCTGAAATTAAAATTACTTTAACCTAAAAATATATCAAGCTACACATGAACAAAAGAGATGAAAAAAAAGACGATAACAAATCACTAACAACAGAAGGTTTAGTATACATGCATTAGAAAAGAATTTAACTCTCATTTCACGTCATGAGAGCTAAACTTACTTTGTTTTTTAACACAAATACATTATTGGGGACTATCCAAGAAGAACCGAAAAAAATAAAAGTCAAAACTAAAAGTATAGATACATAAATACAAACAAAAAATTAAAAACTATCCGAGAAGAACTGAAAAAATCAAGGTATCAAAATTAAACCAAAAAAATAAAAGAATAAAAACTGATATAAATTAAAAGAAATTATATACATTTCTACATAAAAAAAACTCAGCATAGCGCGAGAGCAAGTAACGTGTGTCAACCTATTAGAGAATATTGAAGAAAAGACATTTAGAATCAAATATGATCCTAACAAAAAAAAAAGGCAGAGAAAAATCAAATATTGGACTGGAGATAAATTTTGATTTATAATCGGCGTTGGTTTATTGTCATGATGATATGCTTCATCCATTTTCCCCGGTGACATGCAAGCAGAGGAAGAAAAGGAATGAG
This sequence comes from Salix udensis, assembly GCA_029204005.1. Taxonomy (NCBI): domain Eukaryota; kingdom Viridiplantae; phylum Streptophyta; class Magnoliopsida; order Malpighiales; family Salicaceae; genus Salix; species Salix udensis. The sequence goes on along the minus strand of CM055019.1, from coordinate 6,216,819 downwards.
CTGAACATCGGGCTAGACATGCTTGCTCTTGCTTGACCAGACATTTTAGTTAATTCTAAGCTCATTTACTCGACTCTAAGACATAAGCAAGAAGAAACCTCCAATTTTTTTATTTTTTACTGCTTCTGTTTGTGTGCTGCTTGATTTTTATGAGTTGTTTTGACATCCTTGCTTCCCCCCCCCCATCAATGTCTCATTTTTCTGCCTTCCTTCATTGTTTTTCTATTGCTTATTCAGCTATGTAAGGATTTTTTGAGATTGATTGAGCATGCTCCTTGCCTGTGATGCAGTGCCGGAAACCTAAACAATAACCATTAAAATGCATCACTAGAATTTATAGTTTAATCTTTTCATTTTCCCTTCTGCAATAAGTATGTTTTCTCAAGCCCCTTTGACTAAAGACTATACTTGTACAAACACTGGTCACTATCTTTTTAATTAAAGTAACCACCACCATTATAATCATTTTTTTAATCAACTTTTCATCCTCGCGACTGCCACAACATATATTATATTACAATAATTATCATTACCATCGATATTATCACATTTACTACCACATTAATCATCATAACCATCACCACTACTTTAATTATTAAACGCATAACTTTTCTCTTATTAGAATCATTTAAGAATCATAAAATAAAAGATGTCTTATTTTACTTCTATATATTTTTCTTGTTACATAAAAAAAAGAATAGAAACTATTCATTTTCTAGGATAATATTTTAAACAAGAAAAAACATTTTGTTTTTTGCAATACAAGTTGATTTGGGACACTAAATTAGTATTCTGTACTGATTCTCAAGGTCTTGAAGCACTAAGAAAATAAATCTTTGAGGCTAGATGATTCTAGAAGAGAGATTAGAAAAGCAAAATCAAACATTGTCAATTGTATAGCATTCTATATAAAATAATTATGAGACAGAAATCATGATTTAAAACACTAAAAAGTTCGAGCAAGAAGTAGAAACATTAGATAATCAATAAAATTCTTCTTTGTCAAAGATAATAGTACATGCCTGCATAAAAAAACTACCAATGAGGTAGGAAGTCTAAAACAAACCTTCGAGTGCAAATATATGGAGCCAAATTCAAGTGGTGATCCAATGAGAAATGCATAGATCAAATATATTATAAGATATATTGAAGATGTAGTGAGAGAATTTTAATGTTTTTTTAACATACACTTGATTGAAAATCAAAATTGCAATGTTCAAAGTGTCTAATCATTTGAAATGGAAGGGTTTGATTTCTGAGTGTGAACACAAGAGTGAGTTTTTCAAATGTAGAGGGAACTTAATTGTGATACTATTTTCATCATTCTTGGCATAAGTATTTTTAGTGTACTACTTTTTTAATTGATAACATTTTATAAGTTTCAAAATTTTCAAACAATTGTAGCTCTCAGTCTAATATTTAATGAGGCTAAAATTAGAGGGTTGTTTTTCAAGATCAAATTATGTAAGGAAGCTATTGTTTCAGATTTTGTTTTCTACTTAGATTAATACTTGCTATTTAATACTTGTTTCAGTGTCATGACCTAACTTAATTGAATAAATTGGTTGAAGTTGCGATCATGCAAGTCCATGAACAGAGCACATAAACATGGAAGTCTTTGTAGGCCCCATTAAACGACTTTTATGTGTTCATTTCGTAATCCAACTAAAAATCCCAGCCAGCCAGCCATGGGAGAGCAACTCTCTTAGCTTCTAACTACATTCTTACTTGTGTTATGCCGAGGATTAAATCATTTCTTTCCCACCTAAAAAAATATAAAAAAATCAAGAATTCTATATGTGTATATATACCGTTCAATTTTTTTTATAAATACTTAAACAGTGATGTAGTGGATAACATATTTGTTTTTAAAAAAATATTAAGACAACAATATAATAATAGATCAACCTGAACGGATTATTATTCATCTATTAAATGTATAATATGAGGTATTGGATTTTTATAGAACCATGAAATTTATATTAAAACAAATTAGAATGTACAAGCCCTAATTGTTATTTTTTTAAAAAAGAGCCCAAAATTACTATCAACTTTTTTTAAAAATTATTATTGATTTTAATTACAAGGCCAATAAATTATTCTTTTAACCACGAGAGTGGGATGCACGCATCATCTGAAGGAGACAAAATGATTGACACATGCAACCATATATTTTTTATTTATTTATCACAGTACAACATTTCCTCCACGATTAAATCATTATTACAATCAAACCCTAGTAGTGAAACTCTTAGAAATGTGATTTTTAGAGTATTATAGTAATTACATTATACCTGAAAAATATAATATAAAAAAATCCCCTAGTTAAGTGTGTTTTTTTGTGTGCGCTTTTAATAGCAATCAAGCAGCAAAGGTTTAATAATTTTTCAAGCTTTAAAGCAACATCTCTCCCTCCCCATGTTAAATAATTATCTCCTTTATTCGTCCAACTTCATTCTCTTACTCAAGAATAAGGTAGCCCCCAGTTGGGTCTGTTTAAATTGATGGCAAGCGATTAAAAAAACTTTCGAGGTTGGTGCGTGGATGATCTTTCTTTTTTCTTTTTTCTCTATGTTATTTTCATAATAATTATCCGGTAATGATTTCTTCTCTTGGCAACCATCTTCCCACTCAAGATGTTTCCTTCTATTGGCAGCCATTTTCCCAATTTGTTTGGATACCACAAAAGCAGAAAAACAGTACGTTGATGTTTCTACTTTACTACACTCAGCCTATTTAGTATTGCGTTTTACAAATATTAAAAAATTAATTATTTTTTATGTGTATTTAAATGATTATATTTTATTGATAATTTTTTAAAATATTATTTTAATATATTTCTAAAAAAAAAAACATCTTAAAAAATATCATCTGCACCCCTCTAAACATTTCAACATCCAGGTTTGGTAGATGTAGCTATGATTTACTTACAACCTTATCCAGTTGACGTGTAAAAATGGAGGCAAATTTGTGGGATTACATGTCTTTCTCATTATCACTTGACCAAGTCATTTCCAATTATTTTTGTTGGTTTCTTCTTCCTCATCATATATAAATTCTCTCGATCGCGGCTTCAAAATCAAAGCTGGCTAGCTATATATAACGTTTTCCCTTTTTTCACTTTTCTTAGTTTCTGTGATGGACGTGGGGCTGATTTCTTTTTCATCATCCAGTTCTGACTGTTGAGCTCAAACTATCTTATGTATTTGTGTGTTTTATGAAACATTTCATTCCATAATTATTAATATGCAATTCTATTATTATATATGTCATAAATTCTATGCATATCTGATCATGTCTTTTATCAATTCTTAAAATCGTTTTGAGGAAAAATAAAATAAAAATAGAATATCATTGAGCTGGTTACTTTTGAAATTACAGGATTATTGTACGAATTCCAGCACATAATTCTTAAAAACATAAAAAATAAAATTGATGGCTGCTAAGAAAGACATGTTAGCCGGAGCCATGTCGTCATTATGACCATCAATATCGACCCCCTTATCCTCCCTTTCTTCACTCTCAACTTTCTCTCTATAAAGAACCCCAGACCTCATTTTCTTTGCAGAAGAAAACCAAAACAATAAATAAAATAAAAACTTCCTCTTATTTTCTCGCTGCCCCTTCCCTCTCGTGTTAGCAGTCGTACGTGTTAAGGTCCAACAAAAACAAAAAAATGTTTTGATTTTAGGCCTCTTTCGATTGTTACACGAGAAAATCTGATTTCTCTCGTAATGGGATTTCTCCATAAGCTTTGGGACGAAACGCTTGCTGGGCCCATGCCGGACTCGGGGCTTGGCAAACTTCGAAAGTACGATTCATTCTCTGCACGATCATCACCTCCTGTTAATGCTTCTGCAGCTAGTAGAAATGGGGAGATGAACGTAACTCGAAGCATTACTATTATTAGAAGAAGCAGTGCTTCCAGTTTGAGGAGCCTTTCAGTGGATCCTGGTTCAGCTCCTGAGTCGCCTCCTCCACCTAGCACTCCCGGGACACCTTTAACACGTAAGCTACACTGTTTTTAACCTGCGTAAGCAATATTTCACGTATATATATATATATATATATATATATATATATATATATATATATATATACTATGTATTATCTATGTACGTACGCTCGTATGTTTCTTCTTCTTTCAGCTGTAAGCTTGGATGGTGTGTATTTATGTTAATCTGGGTCTTTTGTCATATATATACGCATGCAGCTGGGACACCGCGCGGGGATTTCAGAAGGAGAAAATCGTCAGTTGAAGCATCAGAAAGCGCCGAGCCTAGAAGTCTGATCACTGTTCATGAGTGGTTCTCTCCCAGTTTTTTCCCCATACACATGAACTAATTTACTCCCTTGTTTATGGATCGTCTCTAATGTTTACCGAAAGTTTATAATTTTGCAGGATAGTGCTGAATCCTTTGGATCGCTGACAGAGGAAGAGACCATTTTGCTCGAGATCTATCGGCAGCAATAAACCTTTGTAGTTAGATCAGAAACCTTCATGGTGTTCATATACGATCACAATTATCTGGTAATTATGATGAATAAGACAGTTATCTCATAGAAGGAGCTGCCACTGCTTCTTGGACTTTCCTGGAGTCGGAAAACAAGATACCATCTGATTATTGTTCTCATGCCTCCACTTTTTTTCTTGTGAATATCGTCTTTTTCTTCCTTGATTTTGTCCTCGTATATATGATGATGAGTGTTGTATGTTGCCCCTCTCTCTCTCTCTCTCTCTATATATATATATATATTAACTTTAACTATACTGTAAAACGTGAGTCATATTTACTGTTCACTGCTTTGCTTTATTGTTTACACAGACTAAGATTATTATTCATTGTGACAGTAAAATTATCATTTTATCCCAGGATCAAAAAATTTTAAACCTCTAGACCGGGGATATTTTCAAATTTTTCAGGAGACATGGATAGCATTCCCGGATTTGTTGTACAGTAAAACTACGAAAATAGCCCTCGAAAATGACAAAAGAAGGCAAACCAGACCAGGGGTAATTTAGCAATTTTCCAGGGGACATTGATGGTATTTCCAAATTTGTGCACAGTAAAACTATTAAATTAACCCCTGAAAACGACAAAAAATAGGCGTCGGATCCAGGGGTAGTTCTGAATTTTTCACGGTGGTTTTTTCATAGTTATCGATGGGTACAGAGGTGTATAGGTAATTATGCATTATTTTATTATTATTTTTCAGAGACACTGAAAGCGCGTCGTCCAAACACGTCTGTAGTGTTTTCGACACACGCGCTATTCGGGAGGCACGTGCGCCTCATTACGGCGGTGAAAAAAATCCTTCCACCATGTTACATGGTGCGCCGACATGTCCTCTACCTCCCAGTGCAGCACGTGCCTGCTTACAGTGTCCAGTGAAGCTCCGATAGATGGTTTCAAGTTTTTTCTACCTTTTCTCTCTCCTGTTGATCAGAACTACGTTTTGGTCCTTAAGGTTTGCGAAATTGTTATTATGGTCCCTAGTCTTTAGATTTATCTTTTATTACTATTTTTTTCAATATAGTTTTTTATTTGTTGCAATTGTGTCCTTTAATTGAAACTGATTATATATGTTGGGTTTCAATTTAGTCCTTATTCTTTTGATTTTCGGTTTGCTTTTGGTTATTTTAATTATTTTGGTATGCAGGTTTTAATTGTTTTTGATTGGGTCCTCCAATTGAAATTTGTCATATATTCTATATTTCATTTCGATTCTTATTCTTTTAATTTTGTAAAAACATTACACATCAATTTTGTTTTAAATGTCTTTATTTATTTAGGTCCCAAGGCTTTATTTATTTCAATTTTGTCCATCAATTAAAATTAATTATATAGTTTGTTTTAATTTGTTTTGGTTGTGTCCTCCAATTGAAATTAGTCATGTATGCTACTTTTCTTTCCATCCTTATGCTACTTTTCATTTCCATTGTATTCTTTTAATTTTTTAACAAAATTACATTGCAATTGTTTTAAATATATATTTATTTGTCTCAATTTTGTCATTCGATTGGAATTAATTATATTTTTTTTCATTTTGGTCCTTATTGTTTGAATTTTTTATTTGCTATTAATTTCTTTGGTTTTTTCTGTCATTCTTGGACATCATTTATTTTTGGTCTGTATTTCTGCATCTATGCTTTTAATTTTGTTTTTAATTTTTGTCATTTTATTTTTTATTAGGGATTTGTTTTGGTTTGGTTCGATCCTGAAAATTTAATGTACGTTTGTGATCATTTTCAAATTATTATTGCTCCCTTTTTCCCTTTGTTTATTTTTTGTGTTTTCTGTTATTTTTATCTCTTTTCAGATCAAATGATTTTATGATTTTTTTTGTTTGCGCCATAATAATGATAAGTTTTAGTGATTAGTTTTTTATTATTTTTTTGTAAAAATGTTTTTCTTTTTTATTTTAACATGAATTCTGCACGGATTTATTATCTTACCTATATTTATAATATAATAAAAAAATCTCACGTAATTAATATTTTTGCGTTGAAAAAATATAATGCCGCCTGCGACGGGGTGCGGGGGCATTGTCTAGTGTGTGTGTGTGTGTGTGTGTGTGTGTTAATATACTAGGCAATGCTCCCATGCCCCGTCGCAGGCAGCACCATATTGTTTTCAAGGAAAAAAAATATTAACTGTGGAAGAAATTTTTTATGGTGAAGTTTTGGCCTAAGAGGCGCGTTCGCGTTGAACACTGCGGGCAAGTCTGTACGACGCGCCCTGTATTTTCTGAGAAAAAAATAATAAAATATCGGCTAATTACTTTAACACCCCTGCACCTAGCCAGAATTACGAACACAACCGGAGTGGAAAATACAACGCTACCCTAGCTACACTGCTCTTTTATGTTTTTTTTTGGGTTATTGCAGTCGATTTACTATGCAAAATTAATGGAAAAGCCAAGACTACCCCTGGGTTCGGGTGACTTATTTTGTCTTTTTCGGGGGCTATTTGTGGCGTTACATTGTGCAAGAAATCTGGAAATGTCATTCATGTCCCATGGAAAATTTTAAAATATCCCTGGTCCTGGGGGCTAAAAATTTTCAGTCCTAGGGTAAAATGGAATTTTATTATCATAATGAATAGTAGTGTTGTCAAACTCGCGAGTCAACTCGCAAACTCGTACGAGTTTGCGAGTTGGCTCAGCAAAACTGGTTGAACCGGAAAGAAAAATCGAAACCGGTCAAACTCGGTCAAAATCAGGTTGACTCGTAAAATCGGACCGGATCGGTTCGATTTTATGAGTTCATGATATTGTACTGTTTGCAACACGGAGCGAAAGGCTTTCTTCTTCAATTTCAATTTTTCATTTGAGAAATCTCAATTCACTGCGCTTCAGTCTTCTTTGCTCTTTGAAGCTCTCACCCAGTCACCCCCAAATCATCAACTCGGCAAGGAAAGAGAGATTGCTAATAATTTATTGTTTTGGCAGATGCAGAGGACGAGAAACCATGATGAAACACTTGAGAATGATTTAATTCATATAAAAACAAATCACCAAATTGGTGGAATAACATGTATCTCACCCTATTTAATGCTCCTGATGCTCAGATGCTTTATGTGACCTTGTTCCTTTCTTCTTGAAACTTCTCCACAAAGATTGCTCGCTCGCTCACTCTCAGCCTCTCACACTCTCTCACTCTCTCTCATCAAGTACACAGAAAGGCCAAAGTAAGGGAATTAGGGTTGGGGGGATTTTATAATAATAATAATAATACGTTTCTGGGGGGGTGTTATAATAATAATAATAATAATAATAATAATAATTAATAACTTATTGGGAAATAAGTTATATAATAATAATAATAATAATAATAATAATAATAATAATAATAATAATATAATTTTAAAAAATAATTTTATTGTTGGAGGGTTTTTTAAAAGCAATTATTTAATTATATAACTTACTCCTATTAATTATATAATTAATTGCATAATTAATATATAAAAAAAATAATTGAACTTTATTTAAAATAAGATAAAAAATGGTTCTCCAAAATAGCTTTTACCATTGGAGAACACATTAACAAAAAAACTATATATACACAACTCAACAAAAAAAACCTTAACTAATGAATTTTTATGGCCATGATTATGCTATATTGTATTTGATAATATTTTACATACGATTTTATGATTTTTCTTCTCACACGATTTTAGCTGTGATTTTACGATTTTTGTACGGACAAATTCGGGTATGATCTTACAATTTTACGATCCGATTTTTCGAAGCCCCTTCCGTTTCGTGTCAAAATCGCGATTTTGACAACCTTGATGAATAGTAATCCGAGTCTATGCACCCGTTTGGCGCACCAGTGCGTTTGGCGTTTGCCAAACGGGATGGTGTTATGGTGTTTGGTAAAAACCAAACACCATTTTTTTCCCATGGGACCCACTGAAATTAACACCCAAACAGCGTTTTTTGAAAAGCACCTTGGAGGTGCTTTTCAAACGCCGATCATAACGGCGTCTGAGACCCATCTGGACATCTTCAAGTAATTACACGAAAATCCCTCATCTTCCCGAAATGTCATGTTCTTCTCACAGTCATCGATCTCTTGCACAAATCAAAACCCAAAATTGGAATATTATTCAAGCAAACCAGTAAATCTAAAGAGGATGAAAAGGAAGCAGTGGCTTGAGTTGAAGTCCCGGGATCTCGTGGCTTGATTTGAACAAATAACATAAATTTTCAGGTATTGGCAATTAACTGGGCACTGGTTGCCGATGGAGGAGCTGGTTGTGGCAGTAAAGGTACCCATCCAAATGGGTTTGTTAGAATGGAGGAAATGGAAATGGAAAATGGAAATGGCTAGAGAGATGGGGAGACAGTGAAGATGGAAATGGAGATAAAAAAAAGCAATCGGAGATGTGTGTGTGTGTAGTAGAATATATATATATTAAAATTAAAATTAAAATAATCTAAAAATTAATTAAAATATAAAAAATATATTTTTACCAGATATTATTCCTTATATTATGAAATTATGATTATTAATACAATATAAATATATACATAAATATATAAATAAATATGTGTGTATATGTCTATGCCCTTTAAAGTAATAATAATTAAACACAATTATTTTTTGTGTTTTAAATTTGCTTTTAAAACAATCAAAAAAATAAATATTTAAATTAATTATTTTGATATATCAATGTCAAAATATATTTTAAAAAATCAGTCATTACTATATATATATATACCCTTTTAAGTAATTTCACAAGTTAAAAGCAGTTTGTAAAGTTTGGAAACCAAACACCAAAACTCCTTTTTCTTCAACCTTCAACTCAACCACAGTTTTAACCAAACACTTTCTATTTTTAAAAACTCCATTTTAAAAACTCCATTTTTAAAACTCCATTTTTTCAACCGCTACCGCTATACCAAACAGGCCCTATGTGAACAGTAAAAATAAGCATAGTAAAACACCTATACTTTTTATTTTTTAGGTGATATATATATGATTAGCTTCTTTTTTTTTCTTATCTTCTTTTGATTTAATTGTAACTTAGTCCCTATAGATTGTAAGAGCTAATTACCAAATCATGTGTTTTTTCCTAATAAATATAGACTAGCTAAATTTAAGTAAGAAAAATTAGTCTTGCTCTAAAATTATATCTTTATATGTCTAGGTTGTCATTGCGTTTCGAAAGCGTTTTTGAAAAAAAAATAATTTTAATTTTTTTTGGTGTTTTTAGATCATTTTCATGTGTTGATGTCAAAAATATTTTTACAAAAAAAAATAATTTATTTTGATGCATTTTTGAAAGAAAAATACTTTCAAAAAAACCTCAACCACACTCTCACATATTTATTTCATGAAAGTGAATCCAGGTTATGACCAAATAGATAAACTGGTGAGGAGAGTGTACATTCCAAAATGATGAAATTAATAAAAGGCAAGAAGAAGAAGATACTAAAAAAACAACACACTTAGTTTAAAGTTGAAGTTGAAAACCAACTTAGCTAAATGATTCAAAGCGTCAGATCTGACCGTTGTAGTGAGTACTATGGTAGATGTGACAGATCAGGAGAATAACATCCAGGACTATTTTCTAAATTCCTAGATGAAATGCGATATTGTCCCACAGTATATTATGTCAGGTTTGCCCAATATGAATGATGTTGTTGAAAGACGAGACAAAACACTTAATAATATGGTAAGGAGTATGATTAGTCATTCTACTTTACCGAAATCACTCTAGGGAGAAGCAATTAAGACTGCAACATATATCATTAATCAAGTTCCAACTAAAGTCACTGCCCAAACCTCTTATGAACTTTGGACAAAGAAGAAACCTAGTCTAAAACACTAGCATGTTTGGGGATGTCCAACTAAGGCGAGGCCTTATAGGCTTAATGAAAATAAACTGGACTCTAGGATACTAAGTTGCTATTTTATTCGATACTTGGAAAAGATCCAGGGGATACAAATTTTCGAATCCCACAACTATATCAATTTTTGAGACAGGAAATACCCGATTCTTTGAGGATGTTGATTTTGCAGGAGGTGATAAAGATAGAGATTTTGTCTTTGAAAAAGAATATATTGATATTCCCACAAGTGTTAGTAGCATTGGTCAAGATTCTATTTCTAATCTTGTTCAAGACATAACAAATCAAGACAATATCGAAGAACCTCCTATTCAAGAAATTGTTCCAGGAGAACAACCTCGAGCATCTCAAGAATTTATGCCATTAAGAAAATCCACTAGAAAGAAAAGAAGTGCAATATCATATGATTATTTTGTATTTATGTTAGAACATGAGGTAGATATTGGAGTTATGGAAGATTATCCTATTAACTTTCATCAAGCCATTGAAAGTTCTAACTCTCAAAAGTGGATTTATGCTATGAATGAGAAGATTAAGTCAATGAAAGATAACAATGTGTGGGATCTTGTCCCATTACCTGAAGGCTTAAAACTTATTGGTAGTAAATGGATATTTTAAGATTAAAAGGGATTCAAAAGGTGATGTGGAAAAGTACAAGACATGTCTTGTTACAAAGGGCTTTACACGAAAAAAAGGTATCGACTATAAAGAGACTTTCTCTCTGGTATCTTCAAAAGATTCTTTCAGAATTATAATGACATTGGTGACACATTTCAAGATGGATGTAAAGACAGTGTTTCTAAATGTTAACATTGATGAGACGATCTACGTGTTACAACCAAAAAACTTTGTGTCTGGAGACTCGAAGAATATGGTTTGCAAAGTTAAGAAATCCATCTCTAAAAAGCATTTCGACAATGGTATTTCAAGTTTCATCAAGTAATCATCTCATTCGGTTTTGAGATGAATTTGGTCGATGATTGTATATATCATAAGTTCTGTGGGGGAACATATATTTTCCTGGCTTTATATGTCGATGACATCTTGGTTGCCAATAGTGATATAGTGATGTAGAACAGGTTGCGGAATCATACATGCTCAAGTGGGATCACTCGAAATTCAAAGGCAACAGAATTTTGGCAGACGAGTCGTCGGAGTCGGAATAGCACGAAACTCACCCGGTCAATGCGTTTCGTCGTTTGCGGAAGAAGTCAGTGGCATTGCCCCTGATGTTCACCGGTTTTTGGCCAAATTCCATCGTTTCGGCCCCAAAATCGTCAATTTTGCTATTTTAGAAAAAGTTTTGTTTTAGCCATAACTTTTGATTTTCGAGTCCAAATTGACTTTCGTCAATTGGTACTCACTCAGAATTTATAGGCCTTTCACATTCTGCATTTATCTCAAATTTTCCATTTATGGCAAATTTAATGTCTTATGTCGTTTCCTTTTCTGTCTTGAATTAGGCTAGGGATTTTACTTTAAGTATCAATGTAAAACCTTCAGCCGACTTATCTATCATTTTATTGAATAGACATTGAGTTTGATTGAGATTTCTTCTCGTTATCTTTGATTTTCAGAATATTGACATTGGTCATATTCCCTCGTGATTTTCTGCTGCGTCATATAGGCTTATTACACAAAACCAAAAAAATTCTAGTAAAGAATTTTGAGATGAAAGATCTTGGTGAAGCCTTTTTTGTATTAGGCATTCAGATACACCGAGATCGCTCTCGAGGTATTCTTGAATTATCATAAAAGAGCTATATTGAAAAGGGTTTTAAGAGATATGACATGCAAGATTGTAGAGCAGGAAATGCCCTTGTGGCTAAAAGAGACAAATTTAGTCTCAATCAGTGCCCTAAGAATGATTTTGAGAAGAAAAAAATATAGAAAATTCCTTATGCTTCAGTAGTAGGGAGTATAATGTATGCTCAAGTTTGTACGCGTCCGGATATTGCGTACATTACTCAGAAATTAGACAAATATTTAAGTAGTTTAGGAATTGACCAATGAAAAGCAGCTAAACAGGTCTTACGGTACTTACAAAGAACAAAAACTACATGCTCACATATCGAAGTTTGACTAATTTGGAGATCAATGGGTATAGCGACTCCAATTTTGTTGGATGCTAGATAGTATGAAATCTACATCGGACTATATTTACATGCTAGTTGGAGGTTTTGTCTCCTAGTAGAGTGTTAAACAATCACTTATAACCTCTTCCACTATGGCAGCAAAGTTCATAGTATGTTATGAGACATCTAATCATAGAGTATGACTATGAAATTTTATCACAAGGCTGCGCATAATGGATGATATTGAAAGACCACTAAAGTTATTTTGTGACAATAAGTCATCAGTTTTTATTCCAATAACAATAGGAGCTCGTTGAAGTCGAAACACATATACATCAAATTTCTAGTTATTAAAGAAATAGTTCAGAGTGGACAGTTGTCTATATAGTGTATCGATACAAACTCCATGGTTGCGGATCCGCTTACTATGGGATTGTCACACAAAATATTTCATGAGCATACTACTCGTATGGGTGTTTTAACAATTGATAATATTCATTTTTAAAGGGAGTTTGTAATTTTATATGCTTTTATAATATAAACATATTTTCAATTTATGGACATTTATGAGGTTATGTTCTGCAGAAATAAAGTCTTTGGTTTCATTTACACTCTGATTTTAGTATGGTTTGATCTCATTAAGGTTTAAGGATGGACCAGTTGGAACTAGACATGTTAAGATTGCATGAAGTTTTCATGCTACACACCCACATTATAATCCATGTCATTTAGTTGTATTAGCATACTTGACCTTTGATAGGTTGAATTACAATAATTGTACGAAGATCGCTTAGATCCAATGTTGGTATGATTACTGGACTAAATGGATTATAGATACATTTGTTAATGACAACAAAAATTGAGCTCATTTTGGTTATATTTGCAAAACATAATTATAAGGTTATACATATAGCTCAAGTGGGAGATTGTTGGATCATTAATCCAATGTTGGGCTTATATGAGAATAATTATGTGTTTGTGGATTGTCATATAAAGTGAAGCCTAATTAAAAATGATTTGCTAAGTATTTTAGGCAAATGGGGTTTTTTGTTTATTTAATAGGGTGCAGACCTTTAATGTGTAGGAATATTAAAGGGTGAAAATGTCAGAAGGCATGAATACCAAAAGGTATCTTGTTACTTATAAATATGATCATGGTCCCCAGATTACACGTCTTGCTTCATTCTCATTCTAACATCTCATCATCAGAGAAAAATAAGATTAAGGTAGAGAGAATCAAAGAGCTCTGAAAGGAGAACGTGTTTATTTCGAAGGTAATGCGTACAAATCTAGAGAGCGACTTTCTTATATGGATTCAGATATGCTTCCTTTTAATTATTTATGTATTCTTGATAATTCGACATAAATATTTTTATATATTATGAAATCCAGTCCTAACAGACCATCCTTGAATACTCCTTCCAGGGTCTGCTAAGATACGCTGTGAAATGACTCCTAACAACTTGAAAAGTGGCACCAATCCTACTTTTCTGAATTATGATGCTAGTGTTTGATTAGGAGACTCCTCCCTAGGGCAATTATTGTGATTATTTGGACTAGATTGGGACGGCGAGCATGAACTGCCGAAAATGAAATCAATGGTGCCTACTTGATAGGTCCCGATCAGACTTTGGATGTACAAGTGTAAGAACTATTTTGTTTTGGGTGAGAATTAACCACAAATATGTTTGTTGGAATCAAAATAAGCTGCCCATTCAGTAGCTCTTTCTGAATTTAAATACACAAACTCAGGAGTTCACTTTTGCTAGCAACATGCCCGTTACACATTTAGTGGAAATCAAATGCTAACTACTTGATCTATTCTTAATCAGATAACTATGTGGGTCTACCCACGTCCTTGGCAAGCCTTCTCCTTTCATGTTCCCCTTGCATGTCTGTACGTGGCCTTCTTAGTTCAGGTACTTTGGGTTAGGCAACACCATTCTAGCAGACCTTCTTGGCTACAGAGCTGCTGGTTTATCAATACTTCCTCCTACGATAGGAACCTTTTCCTCAAGGTTGAATGTAAGGAATTTGTCACGCAGTTCCTGAGTTTTTTCCCATGTGGCATCTTCACGAGGAAGTCATTTCCATTGGATCATGCATTCTTCAATAAATTTGGACCCACATTTAACCCAATGAGTATCCAGTATTGCCTGCGCTTTGATAATAGCTTCACCTTTGTCTGCTAAGGTAGGGAGTTCTGGAAGCCATGTTGTCCTCGATGTATTTTTTTAGTAAGGAGACATGAAATACAGGATGTATGCGTGATGTATCGGGAAGCTTGAGCCTGTAGGCAACATTCCCAATTTTTTCCTCGACTTCAAAGGGTCCATAAAACTTACTAGCTAGCTTCTGATATACTCTCTTAAACACCGTCTGCTGTCGATAAGGATGGAGCTTCAAAAAAACCATATCCCCAACATGAAATTCGATGTCTCTGTGTTTGGAATCGGCTTGTTGTTTCATGCAATTATTTGCGGAGTGCAAGTTGTCCTTGAGTAGCTGTAACACTGCATCTCTGGAAGCCAATTGTTGATTGACCTCCTACATCACGATAATGGGGTATTGTAGGCGGGGGTCTGCCATAAAGAGCTTGGAAGGGGGTCATTTTAGTGGACGCGTGATAAGAAGTATTGTATCAAAATTCTGCCCATGGAAGAAAGGAACGCCATTTTCGCAGTATATGGGTGAGAGAGAGCCAAGAAGTGTGCTAATTTACTCAATCTGTCAACCACCACAAGAATCAAAGTTTTCCCATTTAAAGGTGGAAGTCCTTCAATGAAGTCCAAACTTATGTCATCCCACACTTGACATGGTATTGGAAGAGGCTGCAGCAATCCCATAGGGGAGAGAGTGTCATGTTTATTACGTTGGCATACATCGCAGGAAGCCATGTAATTATGCATCGTGGGGTACATAGATGGCCAGTAGAACTGCGAGGCCAGTCTCTTTGTAGGTGTGCAACACCCCTGAATGTCGCCCAGTAAGAGAATCGTGGAATTCATGCAGTAATTGTGGAATAATGGTGGACTGGGGTGGAATCACCATACAATTTTTGTAGTAGACGAGCCCATTTCGCAAATTGTAAGGATCTTCTGGATTTGATGTCGCCTTGTCTTTGATCTTCAGCATGTAGGGGTGGTTGCTAGCTTCTGTTTTGATGGAATCCCATAACGGAGTGTGAGCAACAAATAAGGCATTCAGCCAAGGGCTGTCTAGTAACCTGGACAAGGCGTCAGCAACACTTTTGTATTTGCCAGGTTTATAAGTTATCTCGTAATCACACCCTAGCAATTTAGTCACCTATTTCTGTTGTTCTGGTGTAGTTATCCTTTTCTCCAACCAGTATTTGAGGTTGTGTTGATTGGTTTGAATGTAGAATTTCTGTCCTAGCAGGAATGGACGCCATGTCTGAATTGCATGTATGATGGCTAACATTTCCTTTGCATATATTGACCAAGATTGTTTGGAAGTGCCCAAGGCCCAACTCATGAAGGCGACTAGTTTCCCTCGCTGACTCAAACCTGCTTCAATACCATCGTTCAACACATCTGATTCAATGGTAAAAAGCTCTTGGAAATCGGGCATTGTCAGTGTTGGGGTAGTGGTCATAGTTGTCTTGAGTTCTTTGAAGGCTTGTTCCGCTGCATCTGGCCATCCGAAGTTGCCCTTCTTGAGAAGATTGGTGAGGGGTCGGGCAATAAGTCTATAATTACGGACAAATTTTCGATAATAACTTGTTAGCCCTAAAAAACCATGTAATTGCAAAATATTAGTAGGACGGTGCCAATTTACCATAGTGTATATTTTGTTTTGGTCCACCTTAACCCTTTGTGACTTCACAATGTGCTCCAAATATTCCAATTCTTGTAAACCGCCGACACATTTGTTAAGCTTCATAAAAAAATGATGTTGACGCAATATCTCAAAAGTTGTTCTAACATGTTCAAGATGCATGTTCCAATTGGGGCTATAAATCAAAATATCATCAAAAAAGAAAATAAATTTTCAAAGATAGTGCCTAAATATGGAGTTCATCACAACTTGAAATGTAGATGAGGCATTACATAGACCAAACGACATGACCAAATATTCATAATGACCATTGTGAGTGTGAAAAGTAGTTTTGTGAATATCAATGGGAGTGTACTCTTACTTGATGATAATCGACCCTTAAATCTAACTTGGTGAAATAAGTGGCCCTATGGAGCTCATCGAGCATCTCATCAATGGTAGGGATTGGAAATTGATCCTTGATGGTGACAACATTTAATGCTCTATAATCAATGCAAAAACTCCATGATCCATCTTTCTTTTTGACCAACAAAACAGGAGATGAACAGGGACTAGTGCTTGATTTTATTAGCCCCAATTTAAGCATATCTTGAACTTGTTTTTCAATTTCAACCTTTTGAAAATATGCGTACCTGTAGGGACGAACGTTGATAGGTTCCGTGCCTTCCTTCAATATGATTTGATGATCGATATCCCTAGTGGGGGGAAGGCTGGTTGGTTCTTGGAACACATCCTTGAACTCCTCCAATAGGCATGTTAAATCCGATTCCACTTGTTATGATGTGGCCGAAACTACTGTCTGATACCAAATGGAAAACATTGACCCTCCATGTCATAGATTTTTAGCCATATCTTTCATTGATGATGGTCGTATTGTTGACCCCATTCCCTGTAAGATGTAGGTTTGATTGTGCCATGCAAACTTCATTGTCAATTGCTGCCAATTACATCTCACTGTACCTAATTGTTCCAACCACTGCACCCTAGGACAACATCTAAACCGAGTGGCAATGCATACAATGTGAGGACAAACGGAATACCTTGGAGTTCAACATGAACATTGTCAAATCGCCCTTGACATTTTCAGGGAACCATTTGCCACTTTGACCTGGAAAGACTCTGTGGAGACTACGAGAAGTTGCAGTATATTTGTCATTCTTTCACTGATAAAATTGTGTGTCGAGCCGCTGTCGATGAAACCACCATTTCCTGAGATCCAATCTTCACCAGCACCCTCATGGTTCTTAGTGTCGTCCAACCAGAGAGTGCATGAAGTGATATTTCTGGTTGAAAGTCTACTGCACCTTTGGGGTTGTCTCCCTCATCATATTCACCATAGCCTTCTAACAGTAGGAGTTATGGTCCTCTGCATCTGTGTCCTGGTGTGAATTTTTCATCACAATTGAAACAAAGACCATGTGCTCTTCTCTTTTGCATCTCATCCCATGATAGTTTTTTCATAGATGAAGCTGGCTTGGGTTTTGGTTGTGGTTGAAAGTTTATAAGTGGCTTTCCAATTGGTCTTATGGCTCTTCTTTGATGATTCAGCTGCTCATCTCTCATTCGTGTCAGGTTACTTGCGTCTTTCAACAATTTTGGTTTTAACATCCTTATGTCGTCAGCTATTTCTAGTTTGAGGCCTCCCATGAATGTTCCCACCAATGCTTTCTGTGGCCAACCCTGTACCCGATTGCCCAAGCGTTCAAACTCCTTTTGAAACTCTCGCAATAAACCCTCTTGTTTTACTTTTGATAATGCTTCATCAAAGTCTTCACATTCAATAGGACCAAACTATGCCCATAGTTCATTTTGAAAGATGTTCCATGTCACCTCTTGCCCCTCCTCTTTGTATGATCTGCGTAACCACTGCTAACATTAATTTGCCTCGCCCTGTAAATGAAATGAAGCGAGGGCTAGCTTTTGTATTTCAAGGGTGCCCTGAAATTCAAAAAACTGCTCCACTCTGGTGAACCATTCTATAGGGTCATCTCCCGAGAAACATGGAAACTCCAAACTGGCGTGTTTAGCAGCGAACGATGGTCTCCCTCCTTCGAAGATTTCTCATGGCTCCTCTCGTATTGAACGAGAACGTCCATTGGGAGAACTTGTCGAGGGGTCAGGAGTATTGTTGTCTGAGGTTGTCTGTTTAGCTAAGATGATCTCTGATAGCTTGCTAATAACACCCTCAATATGGTGTAGTTTATCAGTTACCTAGTTTACATTCGACAAAAGCTATTTTGTAGCCCACCCAAATTGGCTTCTAAACTTTCAATTCCAAAACCCTTATTAGTCTGTTTTTAACAAATTGTCATTCTTTTTTTTATTTTTTTCATTTTTGTTTTTTTTAAAAAAAAATTATGGGGGTAACCCAAAATTAAGTTATGATATTATACAGTAAAAAAATATAATTTTAGATGGTCATTCATAATCGGGTTTTCTTGAATAACACTTAAGCATTC
Organism: Salix udensis; assembly: GCA_029204005.1. NCBI lineage: Eukaryota > Viridiplantae > Streptophyta > Magnoliopsida > Malpighiales > Salicaceae > Salix > Salix udensis. The sequence goes on along the minus strand of CM055019.1, from coordinate 6,198,128 downwards.
TCAAGGTTAAAATAGGATATTAGTATCAAAATCTATATATATATATATACTTTTTCTTGTCTTTTTGTTTATGCATACTCAATATGTTTATCAAGAAGGCATCATTAACAAATGTATTCTCAATATCAATTCTTATTTGAAAACCTAATAAATCAACATCATAAATGTTTTTTGCATATGAACAATATGTCTACACAAGACATATAGTCAATGGTGCACCCCATTGTGACATAAAAAAAAATCATCATAATAATAATTATATAGGACTTTTTGTTTCCTACGGTTATATCACATTAAGTTAATGAAAATCAATAACAAATATCATTACACCTATTGTGCAAACAATACTAGTAACATAAGTACCATTAACAACACAAATCAAAGGGTTTTTTAAGGTTTATAAAAAAATGTTTGCTAATTACATTGAGAAATGGTAAAAATAAAATAGTTAATAGAAGTCTTAAACATTGATTAAACATATTTTAAACAAAAATGGATTATATGAAAAGTAACCCTAAGGATTCAATTTATAGCTTTGTTTAGATAAAAAAAAAATACTAATAGCCTTTTGACTACCAACAACAAACCTATATTTTGATTCTAGTCAGTTTCAACAAAAAAATATATGATATTTTTAGGGGTTTATAGCTTTAGGATTAGGATTTTATAAATAAACAAATTTGTTATTTGCTTGCATCATTAAGATTATACAACCTATAAAAAATAAATTAGCAACATTAATGAAATATAAAATGCATTAGCATTGATTTATGAAGTGCATGTTTAGGAGTATGACTGAGATTATTTTTTAAAGTATTTTTCGTTCAGAAATGCATCAAAATGATATTTAAAAAAAATTAAAAAATCACTTTTGACACCAACATATGAAAATGATCTAAAAATACCAAAAAAAATTTTAATTTAAAGTTCAAAATAAAAATTACGAAAATAATTTAAAAAAAAAACATTTTTAAAACGCAATATCAAACATGGTTGAAATCTAAATCCCAAATAAAATTCTAATCGTACCTATTTTGTTGAGTTGTAAATGAAACATAAGCTACAAACAAATAAACAAATTAATAACAAAGTGAGATGACAAAATTAATCTAATTCCATTTTTATAGTATCATTTTAATTGGTTTATTAGATATTTTTCCAAATTAAATTCATGAGCACATGGTGAGGGTTTTTTGTTGTAAATTTAAGTGAGTCAAAATTATTTTATCTTATTAATTTATTTACATGATTAGTTAAAGGACTAAATGGAAGGGTGTAAATTGTTTTCCTATAAAATAGCCTACTAACCTTGATTCATTATTGGTGGTTGACTTGGACTTACAATTAAAAGATTAGATGACAAGTTATATTTACCATAGAACTTTTAAAAGATTAAGAAAATTTTAATGAATAGTATCCTTAGTGATTATCTTCCTGCCCCTCCTAGAAAAAAAAGACACCAAATACATCAATAAAAAATATAAATACATACACAGTCTTACGTCAATAATACACAATTAGATCCTAAAATTATGTGTTCACATTAATAATATTATTCTTTCAATAAAATCTTAGGAACTAAATATAATTAAAAACAATTTATCATGTATTTGGTTCTAGAAGCGTGCATGGGGCTATATATCTGTTATTAACCTGAAATTGATGCAGGCAGTCGAAGCCGTCGTCGTTTCTCTCTTTGGAGATAATGTTTAAAAGTCACTTGCAAGGATCTTTTTATCTCAATTATCAAGTGAGCAGTGTCACTCGCGAGTGGACAATTTCTAGTTATGAGAAAATTAATGTTGGAGTACAAATTTCTAGTTATGAGCAAATTAACCCACTACCAACCCATCACGCGCCAATTAAATCACTAATAATTATTAAAAAAAAAAAAAACATTAAAGCTCGACCACTGCTTCGTTGACCATGCAGAGATCGGTCGACGCATGGAATTTACATCAAAAAACAGAAAGCTCCATGATGGGCCTACCATGTGAGGAGCATGGCCTTTCTTTTTGTCAAGAAAGGAGCCCTGTGATCATAGAATTCTGGTCATTTTATTTTATCATCCACTGAAAGAAAATTGAATGGCTGAGATCCAACCTCGAAATTCCATGCCTTTACATCATGATTTAATATACGAGATGGTGATAATTAATTTATTTATTTAATATACGAGGTGGCAAAAACTTTCTGGCCCTCCAATATATTTGTTTTTTTTTATTAATTTCAATTTGCTGGAGTTCTTTATTGTTTATTTTTTATCATGAATTTGTTGAGACCTGCAGGGGATGGATGACTTCTCTCCGTGAACATGAGACATTGGTATCACGGGGAGAAGCAAAGAGAATATGCATTTAATTTATGTGCTCCCGGACCTGATCTGACATGTATCCTATGTATTTACATTTTGTAGTGTCCGATTTAATTTAAAAATAAGAATATAAAATCAAAATATAATATTGAATTTCAAAACCAACAGCATCCTCTCCCTTGAAAACGCATCCGTTTACATATAAGAAAAATAAAATAGAAAAGGAAATGAAAGCATGTTAAAAAAAAAAAAAACAATTCAAATCCTCACCAAACGAACTTCTTCTAAATATATAATATTCGTACGGCAGACTCCCAATTTTATAATCGTGCTGACGGAAATGGGTATATGATAAGGTCACTTGAATACGTGGAGTAGAAGGCATGACAATATTTGGTGGGCTTTCGGAGGAGGGTAATTTCGGTAAAATCATATTAAAATGATTCAATAATTTATTTTTTTATTTTTCGGAAAACTGGAGAAGCCAAAAAGGCTTAAAACTTGAAAAGCACGACATGGCCATCTTTCCCTTTCAAACTTTTTTTTTCTTTCTTAAAGAGCCGTTAAGTTATAGAATCTCTCTTAACGGAGGAATGTAGACGGTTGACCTTCCCTTGATTGTGGATGGAGAGTACCAAAATGACCCCAATCCACACCGTGGTCCAGTTCCATCAAGATAGGGCGCCTTCTGGTCATGGACAACTATACCCTTCTTTCACACGATAAAAAAAATGGAAGCTGATGAACCCAAATTGAAGGACCAAACGGGGGGAGAGGGGAAGCAAGGCTTTAAATGACGGTTTTGGTCGCGCATATGGTTGCCGGCTCACTCAAAAATATTAATCATGATTTTAGTTATTCCTCGGGGAAACTAAATTTAATTACAATTTGTCTTTAAAGAGTGAAAAAATACATTTTGTCTCTTGTATTTTATACAAGAATAACACTTAACTTCATCTTAAAATAAAATCAACACAAAATATTTTAATATTTACAAGATTGTCATTATTTTTTGAAAAGTAACTAAAGAAACCTTGGGACAAAAATGTCATTCCATCTTTTCACCACTAGTCGAGCTTCTCCCTTACAAAAATATCTATGGATTAAATCTTCTTCTTTAATATCGTCAAAACACCAAACACATGATCATTTCTTCTCTGTTTAACAATGTTTTTGCAAAGTCTCATCATAGAGCATGCAAGTAAAGAAAATTGATGAAGGTTAGGTGATCAAATATGTAGCCTAATGATCTTTAAAAATTTGCTATGCTCAAGAATGAACTTATTATGTACATGGATAGTGGTTAATCAAATGTTCATATCAATATTTTTCTTTCAATAAACTAGAAAGTACATAATCGATGGTACAAGTCCCAATACCTACAAACCAAATTTTTTAGTAGGATTTAGGGATCTTTGGATGATTAAGTCACTAATTTTAAAAGGGAGTTGCGATAAATAAAAGTAAGAACTTTAAATTTCAAGAACAAATAATGTTTGCTTATGTTTTGGTATGATAAATGCTATAAGAATCAAGATATGAATGCTCGGAGGGTAGAAAAAAATAAATCATTTACCTTAGTGATTTAAAAGGTATTTATATTCCCCGAACTGTATTGTTTTAATGGAGTGGAGAGATTGAAGAATTATTTTCTTTTAGAGGCATTAACAAGGGATAAAAATCTCTTACATATCATTAATGAGATGAAAATATAATAGATCATTTAAAAATATTTTATACATCTATAAATGTAAGACGATGATTATATTTACGTGGATAATTCATATTAATAGGTCTAAAACAAAACTCAATGGTCCTAATGTTGATCTTTAATGACCACCAAACCAATTGGGTTTTGATTGCTGGTAAGTTTATGAGAGTTGAGTCTAGTAATTTATCATTACATTGACTTTGGTGAAGCCCATGACTAAACTCAGATATATTAGATTTGACAATTTGTCACACACATATTAACTTTGATTCAACTCATGGTTGAAAACAAGTACAGTGGATCTGACAAGTTGTTAGATCCATGTTGACTTAGGCTCAACTCATAACTATATCCAATTAAATTGGGTTTAATAACTTGTCAAAGCTGCATTGACTTTCTAAGATTTATTTAGGTTCTTTCATAAAGCATAAGAAAATTGAGTAAAAAAAGATTAACTCATTATAGGCAAATCAATACTAGGCTCAACTCATAACTATATCCAATTAAATTGGGTTTAATAACTTGTCAAAGCTGCATTGACTTTCTAAGATTTATTTAGGTTCTTTCATAAAGCATACGAAAATTGAGTAAAAAAAGATTAACTCATTATAGGCAAATCAATACTACTAAATTTTTTAATGTTTGATCATCCATGTAAGCAGCTTGTCTACTTAAATAGTTCAAACAAAATCATTTTTTCAATTTTGACCTCGTTAGTTAAGACAAATGGAGATCTTAAATAGTAAAGGCTAATAGTAGGCTTTGTAAAATTTTTGGATGGAGCTTGAAGACAAAAGTATCTTAATAGAAGTAGCATTGCTTACCAACAAGGTTCCAACATTTTTTTTATTGCAGTATGCATCATTGCATGCAAATTGAATTGTGATTACCTTTCTTGTTCCAATGTGAATTTTATTGGTATACATCGAGAGATTAACTAAATGAAAGATTTAGATGAATTATTGTTTCTCAGGGTATATTATTTTCTATATATTTTTTATGATTAATAAAACATCTCCTACTAGTCCTTAACAATCTCTAATCGCACCCATAGACAGTTGAAACAAAACCATGCGAGATATTATCTTTGGTAAAGGGAGGCATATTTTTTAAGTCTAGGAAGGTAATGTGTATGTTTAGAAAGAAAGAAAAAAATGTTGAGGAGGTTTCAATAAATATTTTTAGTATCAAAGGAAAAAAAAAGTTATTTTCTTCTTGCAAAACCTTCATCTCGCTATCCATCAATAGCCTTCACCTATGACGATCAATAACCATTGTCTTTTTCTCTTATAAAAAAAAACATAATCCTCTTAACCTTGATGTTGTTATTCCTCCTTATCCACTACCACATAAACACCACGCACATTGAAAAATTGCTTTTCCTCATCACCAACTACTAACAACAATGCTTATAACATCAACTGACTAACCTTAATCACCATGACAATAATGACAACCCAATCATGATTTATTTATATATATTTTTGTTATTTTATTGAAACTTGCTTTTCAAATCATGGTAGATATTATTTTATAAAATCATGAAATTAATAAAAAAAAATCTTTTATAAAAATGAAATATATAATAAGAAAAAGGAGTTTTAACATAAATGAATTATGCACATACATTAATATGTTTTTTTTTATATAAAATACTTCATAATTATAAAACTATTTTTTTTTTCCCCTTAATGTTCTCTTACTATATTCATTCATGGGCTAAAATAAATAGCCCATAACTTTAGCATGGACAATTATTTTATTTCTTTGTTTCTCAAAATCTAAGATAAAAGGGATTTTATGGACTTTTCAAAACAAGATAGATTTATAGAATAAAAAAAAAATACACAAACATTAACTAAAATATAATTGTTGTCTCCCTTCTACTCTAGCAATTTTTACTGTGTACATGGACAAATTACTGTGCATTGCGACAATTAAATTATCATTTTACCCTAGACCAAAAAATTTAACACCCGGGATTGGGGTCATTTTCGATATTTCCAAGGGACTTGTATGATATTTCTGATTTTTTTGCACAATAAAACTACTATTTTTCCCTGAGTGGCACGTGTCGGTGAAAGGTGGTCGGTGAATGATTTTTAGTTTTTTCTCCCTTTTCCCGCCGAAAATTATATGTAAGTCCTTTATATTTGTGATTTTTTATTTTAGTCTTTGATCTTTTTATTCTTTTTATTCAATTGAAATTTTGATTTTGTTCAATTGTGCTCTTCAATTGAAATTAATTATATATGTTGGGTTTCAGTTCAGTTCCTATTCTTTTGTTTTTTGATGTCTTTTTGTTCCTTTAATTTTTTCGGTATGAAGGTTTTAATTATTTTTAATTTTGTCATCCAATTGAAATTGATCATATATGCTACTTTTTCATTTGAATCCTTATTCTTTTAATTTTTCAACAAAATTATACTGCATTGTTTTCCTTCTAAAATGCCTTTATTTGTTTCAGTTCAAAGGTTTTTATTTGTTTCAGTTCAAAGGTTTTTATTTGTTTCAATTTTGTCATTTGATTATAATTAATTATATATTTTATTTTTTGTTTCGGCCCTTATTTTTTGAATTTTTTATTTTGTATTAATTCCTTTTGTTTTTTCAGTCTTTCTTGGATAATGTTTATTTTTTACTTGTATTTATGCACCTATACTTTTTTTTTTTAATTTTTTTAATTATTTATTTATTTTTTTTCATTTTATGTTTTTATTGAGATTTTATTTTTATTCAGTTCAATCCCAAAAAAATAATTTATATTAGTAATCATTTTAAAATTAATATTTCTTCTTTTCCCATTTTTTTGTGTTTTGCTGTTATTTTTATCTGTTTTTTGAGTCAAATGATTTTATGATTTCATTGTTTGTGCAACAATAAAAATAATTTTAATGATTATTTTTTATTATTTTTTTGTAAAAATATTTTGCTTTTTTATTTTTATTTTTTGAGGCAATTTAATGATTTTAATTGTTTGAGAAAATAATATTGATAATAATTTGAACTATTATAGTCATGATAATGATGGTAACGTAGAGATGAATTTTCAATGATGTTTTTTTTTGTAGATAGAAAAATTAACCATCTTGTTAGATAAACTTACTAAACAGATAAATTTATATCGATTTAAAATTCATATATATGATAAGAAACTTGGACTTCACAAGAATTCTGTACAAATTTATTATTTTTTCCAAATTTATATTATAATAAATTTTTTTTACACAATTAATATTTTTTTTGCTTTGAAAAAATATGATTCTGATTGTGCAGAGGCGTGAGTTATTGGCTAATATATATATAAAAAGAGTTGTTAAATCTATCTTACTATTTTAGAACTCATATCTTGTAAAGATATTTACAAATCGAGACTAGAATTAACTATTTCTAAGCATAAGATATCACCAACCACTTACCAATATTAATGTGGGTGTGACAGTTTTAATAAACTTTTTATGTGATTCACAAATAAAATCAAGGAAAAACATATAAAATTTAATGTCAACGGTGACGTTTTGTGCATTAAATGAGTTCTCCATTAAAAAAAACCTTCCACACCTAAACACAAAGCTTCAATTGATTATAAATATTTTGTAGGGTGGAGTAGTAATTGAACTTCCACTACCTCAAGTCTATTTTGGTAAATTCAAAATACCAACAAGTCTTTCAAAACTTTTAATAGTTAAGTTTCTTTTTTTTTCAAATTACAAACAAAAAGTTAATGTCCGAGAACAAAACAAAAGACACGCACACATAGACCAGCACTAGCTTTCTCCCTCTCGCTTCCTGTACTGCACAGACTACAGAGAGAGAGAGAGAGAGGGAGAGAGCAAAGCCAAAAGAAAAGAAAAGATTGGCATTTGAGAAATGAGTAAAGCAAAAACCATCTTGTCATCGAGAGGGTTTTCTTAGAACTTGAAAAAAAACACGCATTTATTAAATAAAGAAACCCAGAAAAGCTAATCTCTTTACAGAAATAAAATCAAATATATATGAAAAAAAGAGTCAGTGCCCAAATGCAAGCACCCAATTTGAAATATAGGATCCGATTCACCCATCTAAGATCTCACTGATTGGTCTTCAGGTATGGTTTAACCCACATTTCTCATGATCTTTTTTTTTTCTGGGTTTAAAAAGTTGGATTCTTTACATGCAAAGTTAGTGCATTTTGTGTTTGTATGAGTTTCTGTATTCATGGTTTGTTTGGCTTTTGAATTTGGTTCCTCTTAGGTCAGGCATTTGGGGTTGGATTTTGATGGATTCAGATCTGGGTTTTGTGTGATTTTTCTATGATAAGTAGTGGTTTCTGTTTTTGAGTTCTGGCTAATTTTAGGTAGCTCCCCCCCCTCTTTGTACGGAGATCCGCGGTTCATTTTTTTTTTTTGGCTTCGCAATTACTAAATTTTAACTTTTAACCATTGGATAGTTTACTTTATGTTTTGTCCCATTTGGATTTGCAATGTGGGTACTAAATTATTGTTTTTGTCGTTTGATAAGCATATGCGGAGTTTAAGTTGGTTTTTAATCTGTTTGAACTGTAAAATTGGTAATCAATTTATTGGTTTTGTTTCTACTTTCAGAATTTGCATTGTGGGCTGGGGTTTCTACTGGACTGAAAATCTGCTTGTTTCCGAGACTTGATTAATCAAGGCTTGACTACATCCATTTATATGAGGAGGTTGGAGCATACAGAACTAGTTTAAATATATTGGTGAAAAAATGAAATCCAATACACTTCTCGACTATGCTGTGTTTGAACTGTTGCCAAACCGGACACGGTGAGTTTTTATCCATAAAGTTTTATATGCTTGTTGACTGTGTGTGTATTTTGATACATTAACTCATCTTTCCTTTCTGGCAGATGTGACTTGTTTGTTTCAAGCAATGGAAACACGGAGAAGCTTGTGTCTGGACCAGTAAAGCCATTTATAACTCATTTGAAGGTTGCAGAAGAACAAGCTTCACTGGCAGTTCAGTCAATTAAACTAGAGGTTGACCGACGTAGAAATGCTGAGACTTGGTTCACAAAAGGAACACTTGAGAGGTGGTTTTATACAGTGCCAACTAGACAATTTGTTGCTGTAGGAGGAAATGGTCTGTTCATCTTTTGATACAATCTCACTTCATGTTTTCAGGTTTGTGCGTTTTGTCAGTACACCTGAGGTTTTAGAGATGGTCATTACATTTGATGCAGAGATGTCTCAGTTAGAAACAGCCCGGAAAATATATTCTCAGGTAACAACTACCATTTAATCAAGTTGGGAATATTCATGATAATTATTGGAAAAGCAGTTCTCACTGAATTTGAAGTTCCTTTTATTCAGGGGTCTGGAGATCAAGTTTCTGGTGCTTTAGGTGTGTATGTTTCTCATTTTTTCTGGCTTCTTCTGAATACAGCAATGCCAAAAAGATAATATCTTCCATCTAAATACATACTAGATAACTGATTTTATTGCCATCAACTCGAGGAACTATAAAAGATACCCTAGAATCATATTTCTTCCACATCCTTACTAGCCTCTAAAAATTCATGAATTTTCAATTGCTTGGAAATTGTTTGATGAACTTGTTTTCTTGGAAGGAAAATGCATTCTCATTACTGTTTTTTTTATGATAAAATAAGAATTTTATTGCAAAGAAAATTGCATAGTAGATAAATCTAGAAACATATATATCCTCTCATGAAAGAAGTGCAAGTAGAACAATATAAAAACAGTAAATCACTCCTATCCTGCTGAATAACAGTTAGGGAATTACCTTGAAAAGCATCCAGCATTGCATCACAATGTTGTTTGAAACACAATCCAGGTGAAAATAGTTTACTTGATGAGAAACTGTTCTTTAAAATTATCTCATGAATCTATCAAAATAAACCAAATGACCCTCTTTCAGAATGTATCTCCATAAAATCTTGCATTTGTTCCTGCTTCCAAGACCACAAGGGAACCAGAAGTATGTTACCACCCTACTCAGAATCATGAAGGCTCAGCCCCAAAAGTGAATAAATACCACGTATAAAATGGCTCTATCTCCCCTCTTTGGTGGCACATATAAATTTTAGAAAAGAGTAGATGTTGTCTCCCGTCTTTGGTTGCATATGTAGATTTTAGATAGGAGTAGATATTGTCACATGGAAATTACAGATTTATAGTATATATTCAAATTTAATAGTCAGAGGTACCTAAAATTAGATTCTCTAATGAAGGTTTCCTTATTAAATAGTAGGAAACTCATACCAGCTACAGAGTCAAGATAATTTTGTATGATAATCTATATTGCTGTGTGCATCTTCCTTGGTCTCTTCCTCTAGTTACTCTCGTTTCAGAATTAGCAGTGAATCTATATCAATTTGGGTCCTCTTGATATCCTATTGTCCTAGTTTTAAAAGATTTTTTTTTCTATTTTTCTTTCTTTTATGGTAGAATGTGTAAGTTACTTGCATGCGTTCTTACATGTCTAGTGCATTGATGTCTAAAGTCTTGGTAATCAGCAAATGTTTAAACTGTGACAAACATGTGGATTTGAAGATTCAACGAACTCTTTTCACATGCATTAGTGGATAAACAGATATAAGCTTTCTTGAAAAGATTTGTTTATATCTAGATTCCTGAGGTGTTTCTTTAATCTCTACCATTATTATTGGAATATGACACCTTAAATTAAATTACCCCATTACTATTGGAATATGACCCCTTGGATTAAATTATGCAGAAGTTGAAATAACTAGAAATAAACTTGCCCAACTGGAAGTTCAGAAATTTATTCACGATGCAACTTTATTTTATATCTGGAATTCTTTATCAAAGAGCCAGTTAATGAATATATGCAGGCTCACAACAAGCACACAATTGAATACTTTGCTGATGGCCTTATTTGGATTACTCTTTCTTCTCTTAATATGTTTTAGTCTTGAAGAGATCTAAAATTGTAAAAAATGTAAAAAGGTACAGAAGTGTAGAAATGGGAAGACTGTTGTAACACCAAGCTGTCAGGCAATGTGAAAAGAACATATTTCTTGAAGACTGGCATTGCAAAAATGTTGTTTATGCTGTTTTTTTATTACTACCTGTGCTAACTTTATGGCATTGCTATATTTGACATGTAGTGAAGAGAATTCTGAAACCATCTGTTGGTCATCTTTGATTTATTTTGAATTTATTATCCTTTATTAATGAATATGTGAAATTTCATAAATATTTAAACTTGATTATTCTTCCAAACCTAGATTTTTTATAATATTTATCGCTCATATGCTGACTTATTGGGTGGGTGATTTTCTCCAGGCGGGGATGGAACAGGAACCACAGCAGGAGCTGATGCAACAAAGTAAGGACCTTTGGTTCCATACTGTATTCTGGGCCTTGCTTGCTCGGGGGGGTGGGGTGTGAATCACTCTATATGTGCTTTTGATTATGTGTGGTTAATTTCATCGTGTCTTAAAAAATCTTGAATTACTAGATGATTAAGATATTATTCTTTAATTAGGTCTTTTCTTAAAATGGACATGCTTTTACTGCAAGATATGGTCACATATTGTGCTTACATGGATGGTTGCCATGCTTAAATCTCTATCAAAATTGCCTTTAATGCTGTTACCTTTTTCCATTATGCAGGAAGGAGCTTCTAAGGGCGATTGATGTGAGGCTTGCTGCAGTTAGGGAGGATTTAGCCACAGCCTATGCTGATGCATCCGCCACTGGATTCAGCCTTGACACTGTTCCAGACCTCCAGCACTTCGCAGATCACTTTGGTGCGCATCGCTTGAAGTAAGCTGTCTGGGAACACCACACATGGTTGCTCTATTGACTATCTTCCTCTTGTAGCTTTTGTTTGGTTGTGTGTATTTCATGTGCCGTCAACTTCATCCTGTGTTCTCTAATCACTTGGGTGCTTAGTGATGCCTTTTAGTGTGGTTTTAAAAGAAGGGGAGGGGGAATTTTGGGGAAATTGAACTGATTCTTCTGTTGGGTTGGGAGGCAAACACACATGGTATCAGGAATGAAGAGGAAGAGGAAAATTTGACCAAACTAGAATGGAATTTCAATTTAGGCTTAGCTGGAAGTTTTTTATGCTGTATGATGGCTTGTCTGTGGGACTAGTGTCAAGTGTGGAATTGGACAACCTACAAGCCACTTCTAAAATGAGCCAGGTTAACATTCTAAAGCTTTTGATCCTGTTCTTTTCCTACCCAGTTCTACCCTGATGTGTGAATCCATCAAATGAACTCCATATTGTGCAGTGGTTCACAATCTAAAAATTATAAACCTAAAATGTGTGTCGTGGTTCACAACCTAGAGTTTAAATGCATGTCATATTCATTTTTCTGCTGTGTACTTGTGTTGATAGGCAATTCAAAATCTCAATAAATGATTTTTAGCCTTGGCCATTTTAGGACATTAGAAATGCCTATATTAATCCTCCCTTAAAAATAAATAAATTCTGAAATTGCAAGGTGTTGATCTGAATGTTATTGCTGTGAGAACTTGATATTGAAAGATGTCTTTTCTAGGTGGTTCTTAGCTGCTCTTGTTGGGGCTCCTCTACCTAAGAAACAAATTTGACTTGTCAAAGCTGTTTTAGCTGTAGCAATGCTGATATAGTGCAGCTAGGGTCCACTGCTGTGCCTAAAGTATCACAATAAGGTGCATTGTCTGACTGCTTAGCTAATTAGAAAATGAAGTATGACCATGGACTTTGAGAGTGTAAGTTTAATATAAAATCTAGATGCATTGGCAACTGGAAGATATAGCTTCTATTATATAATGATTAAGATTTATGACTTTAAGTGGACCACATAGGTTACTACTGGTTTAAAGTACCAAGGACACTTGAGTATTTAAATTGTTCGTAATTGTGTTGAATGTTGTCCTTGGTGACTCTGGTACCATTCATTATGAATACTTTCTATTGGGCTATGTTTAAAATGTTTCAACTTGAAATATTCACATATTTTGTTTTCTTTTGTGGACCCTACATTGGCTTTTATAGAGTGTTTGACACAGAAAAAAATGAAATTTTTTTATTTTTATTTTTTACTTTAAATTAATTTTTTTTAGTGTTTTTAGATCATTTTCATGTGATGATGTCAGAAAATGATTTAAAAAAAAATAAAAAAACATCATTTTGATGCATTTCTGAATGAGAAACACTTTAAAAAACAACCTGAACTATACTACCAAACAGGCTGGTTCCACCATCAAGGACAAAACAGGTAGTATCCTGGAGCAAGATTAAAAGGAAAAGAGTTTAAACTTCTTGGCATTTGGAATCTTATTATCAAAACAGTGAAAGTTGACATCATATCTCAATTGATTTTATTAAGTATTAAAAAAGGACAAACATTCCAATCTTCTTAATGTCACCTGTCACTATATGGCAGATTTAGATGTTATAGGGTTGTTTTCTGTGTTAAAAGTTCCAGCTTCCTTGTACTTCCCACCTTTTTTCTCAAGTCTTAATTACATTTTCCCACACCCTTGTTAGCTAGATTTTTCTTCTGGTGACAATTTAATTCAGGTATTAAATATTATGTGCAGTGAGGCTTGTACCAAATTTATGTTACTGTGTCAGAGAAGACCAGACCTGACCAATCCATCGAAGCCAAGCTCGAAGGATCAAATGGTCCGGTCCTCGTGGGGATCTGACATGTCAATTGATGATCCCACTGAAGATGAAAGTGATTCCTACCTGACCAGGCCCCACCCAAATCCATTCCAAAATAAACACCAACAGCAGCAAGCTAGTCAAGAACTACAACAAATAGAAACAACACAAACCCAACTCCACCTTAACCAATCCAAGTCCTCCACTTGTCAACAACCCAATTCCTCTGTCGCTACACAGAAACAGACTCTTCAGAACGAGAACAAGGAAGAAGATAAGAAGAAAGAGGAGGCTGTGACTGATTCATCAACAAGTCTACCAAGCCAACCTTCTAGGAGACTTAGTGTTCAGGACAGGATCAACCTATTTGAGAATAAGCAGAAGGAGAGCTCAGGTGGCAAACCTGGAGCTGTAGGGAAATCTGCAGAGCTGAGGAGACTATCATCTGATGTTTCATCTGCACCTGCAACTGAAAAGGCTGTGTTGAGGAGATGGAGTGGTGCAAGTGATATGAGCATTGACTTGGGCAATGACAAGAAGGATGATAACAATATAGACAGTCCTTTGTGTACACCCTCTTCATCCTCTGTTTCTGGAACCAAAAGTAATGTGTTTCCTGTTTCATCAGATGATGATAAGGACCAGAAAGGTTTGAATGATACAGAAAGTGCAGAAAATTTAATTAAGTTGGAGACTAAGAGCATTTCTGAGTCGAAAGATCAGGGCGAGTTGCTAACTCATGGTGGTGGGCCTATGAGGAAGGACAAGGAGGTGAGTTTGAAGGGGAAAGTGAATTTGAAAGATCAACTAGGGTCTCTGGCCCAGTTGAGGTCATCTGCAGGTAGAGGGGAGGAGATAGGGGTGGGTGAACAGGTGATTTTGGAGAAGTTGAAGGGTACTTCAGGCGGGGAAGAGAGGACTGTTGGAGCTAAAGCTCAACTGAGTTTTCAGGAGAATTCGAGAGGTTTTCCAGATAAGGTGGAGACTGTTGCAGTGAAAAACCAGGTTGATCTGCAGACCGAAATAGGAAGTTTTGTGGGCAGGGTTGGGAATGTGGCATCTGGGAATAGAATTGATGTCATTAAATTAAGGGATCAGTCCATGAGTCAGTCAAGGTCTGGGATTTCTCAGACTCATACTAGATCTTTTTCAGGACAGTTTGAAGGTGGTTTTGGAGTAAAGGATAAGGAATTGCCAACTAAAGTGACTGACTTGGATCTATCATCTTCTCGTACACAGCAGAGGTTGTTTAAGGGTGAAGTTGATCAGGCAAGGAAGGAGGACACTGAACAGAAAACTGAGGATGATCTTGAAGTTTCAAGAATGAGGGTCCAGAAACAACCTTTTTTAGGTCCAGAGCAATTTAGGAAGCTGCAGCTGCAGGGTAGGAGGGATGAGAGTGGGTCTATTCATGGAAGCAACAAGCCTAGCTTTCCTAGTAGAAAGTATTCTGAGAGTCAAGAGAGCACTGGTTCTCAGCAAGTACCATCAGCAGATCAGTTTCAAAGGGTAAGGCAGTCTAAGGGGAATCAAGAATTGAATGATGAGCTGAAGATGAAGGCAAACGAGCTTGAAAAGCTTTTTGCTGAACACAAACTTCGCATTCCTGGTGAACAATCCAGTTCTGCTAGGAGAGGCAAGCCCAGTGAGGTGCCATCTGAACAGGCAGCAAGTTTTCAGAACAGAAAACCAGTAGCTGTAGAGATATCTCCTGTTGAGTTTCAGGAAACGAAGACAGTGCTTGAACCAATTGGGTGTTCTAGTGATACTGAAAAGTTTAGCACTCCACCAAGGAAGATAGTAGATCACCATGTCTGTGGTAGTTCTCTGAGGCAGAGTTTCTCTGAGACTAGTTTTTCAGATGATTCTAGAGGGAAATTTTATGAGAGGTACATGCAGAAAAGAGATGCAAAACTGAGGGAGGAGTGGGGTACAAAAAGATTGGAGAAGGAAGCCAAGTTGAAGGCCATGCAGGAAAGTCTTGAGCAGAGTAGAGCTGAGATGAAGGCAAAATTTTCTGGCTCTGCAGACAGACAAAATTCATTGTCTGATACTCGCAGATGTGCGGAAAAGCTCAGATCATTCAATTTTAATTCAAGTACAAAGAAAGAACAGGTACTTCATCTATCAATTGTCCATGGAAAATAAGTGCTGAAGCTAATAAGTTTCAGCATTAATTTTGTTAGATATTTTTTGTTTGTTTTTGTATTGGAGTTTCAAAGCTCCCTTTGTAAGGTTCTCTTTTTCCCTCAGCCAGTAGATTCCATTCAGAGTGAAGAGGATGAAGATCTTTCTGAGTTTCCAGAACAGATTTATTATGGAGATGACAGATCATTCAATGAGGCATCTTTAGGGGGCATTACTTCTAGAAGCTCTCAAAACAAGAAGCTTTTGCTGAACAGAAATTCATCTTCATCCACTCCTCGCACCACAGTAGTGCCAGTTCCACGGTCATCGTCCAAAATTTCCAACCCAAGTTCTGGGAGACGGAGAGTACAATCAGAAAATCCTCTTGCACAGTCTGTTCCAAACTTCTCTGATTTCAGAAAAGAGAACACAAAGCCGTTGTCTGGAGTTAGCAAAGCAGCAAATCGCTTGCAGGTGAGAACCTATGCTCGCAGTAAGAGTTCCAGTGAAGAGACACATCTTGCCAAGGAAGAAAAGAACCAGCGGCCTCAATCCTTGCGCAAAAGCTCTGCTGGTCCTGATGAGTTCAAAGACTTGCCCCCATTGAAATTGGATGTTGTTTTGGCACCATTGAAATTTGATAAAGAGCAAACTGAGCAGATCCCATATGACAAATTCTCAAAGAATTTGGAGTCAAAGCCTTTTCTTAGGAAGGGCAATGGCATAGGTCCAGGTTCTGGAGCAACTGTTGCCAAATTGAAAGCCATGGTAGCATCTGAGACTATAAAAAATGAAGAATTTGAAGACTCAGTCTTTGAGGCAGAAGATTCAGTTGATGAGGCAAAGGAAGAAGAAGATGAGGTGCTTGAAACAACCGAGATCGAAGATTGTGCTAATATGGATAATGGCAAACCAAGACTAAGCCTGGTTTCAGACAAGATGGGTACATCTGAATCTGAGAATGATGAATCTCCAAGATCTATTTCTCAAATTGATCCTTCTTCAGTTGCTGAAATGCCTGCGTCTGTGCCTTCAACATTCCATGCTGTAGGGTCTCTGCAGGACTCACCTGGGGAAAGCCCTGTGTCATGGAACTCGCACATGCACCATCCATTTTCCTACGCACATGAGACTTCAGATATCGATGCTTATGTGGACTCTCCAATTGGGAGTCCTGCATCATGGAATTCTCATTCTCTGACCCAAACAGAGGTTGATGCAGCTCGGATGAGGAAGAAGTGGGGAAGTGCACAGAAACCAATTCTTGTTGCCAATTCATCCCATAATCAGCCTCGCAAGGATGTGACCAAAGGGTTCAAACGGTTGTTAAAGTTTGGAAGGAAAAGTCGTGGGGCAGAGGGTTTGGCTGATTGGATTTCTGCTACAACTTCTGAAGGAGATGATGATACTGAAGATGGGCGAGATCCTGCCAATCGGTCTTCAGAAGATTTGAGGAAGTCAAGAATGGGATTGTCACAGGGTCATCCTTCAGATGATGGCTTTAATGAAAGTGAGTTGTTCAATGAACAAGGTAAGCTATAATTGCTTTTCCTGATTGGTTAACTATTATTTCTCTTTGCTGAAATTCTTAATTTACTCATATTTAAAGTTGGTTAGTGCTCGCAACTATTTCTTTCAAGTAGTAGCAAGGTTTTAATTTACCTCACTGTTCTAGCTTTCATAGCTTTATGGATTGGCAATGATTTCTTGCTCCCTTAACTGTTGTGTCCCGAAAGGAATCTATACACAGAGCTGAATCTCGATTTTATTTGAATGTCAATGAGCTATAGAGACAAAATGCTGCATGTATTTTAAAGTAACCTCTTCTATTCTTGCACTTAAGTTTTCTGCTGTATTGTTTATTTTCAAGAGTTTCAATGACTCTTAAGACCTCTACAACTGGTGGAGCTTTTGGCATAGAAAGGACTGCCTGATCTTTGATACATGAATCTCCAATTTTTTTTCTCTGCTTACATGCTGATGTTTATTGGTAGTAATTGAGTTGACCTCCTTTGCTCATGACCCATGTGAATAAAAATGATTTATACATCATGTTGTTTAAGTGACATGATTTGGACAATATTGCCAATTAAGCGAGCATGACCCCTGCTCTAGATCTTTTCATCTGAAACATGTGTATTTATGAATAAATTGTCCCTTATGTAATACATTCAGGCAAACAGAGATTTGGGCTACTCTTTTACAAATTGCACATGTTATGCCACCAAATAGTGGAGCTTTTCCTTGGGTTTTCTTAATTGGGCTATGAGTTTTGATTGTAATGCTGAATTGTAGACCCTCCTGATTTATTTCAGTTCAAGCTTTACATAGCTCCATACCAGCACCTCCAGCAAACTTCAAATTGAGGGATGATCATATTTCCGGAAGCTCTATTAAAGGTGAATGTTTTCTTGTTGATATTTTAAACTACTCAATTCTTAAATTTCTTCACAATAAAGCGCTTGGCATGTTAGGCCGTTGAATATTCTGTCAAGTCATGTTTAAAGGACTTCCCAACTTTATCTGATGTGTTTCCAGAAAAGTTTTCATTGCACGTTGCACTGAGTAGCTTCAAAGTAGGTGCCTCTCTAATTTCTCCAAATTTGAACCTGGATCTGTTAGGGTAAAGTAAGATGCTCTTTACTGAGATGAGCTGGTAAACTGGCCCAAATACCTTGGTGTTTTGTGCTGTAGCTTGACTTGATATGAAGACAAGCCTGAGAACATCAATGCTCTGATATAATTGATTTTATAGTGAGTTAATAGAGCTGAGCTTATGGTCATCACTTAAACGTTTTCAATTGCATGCAAGCATTAAAATGCTTTTGTTTCCTCATATGGGGGCAACTAAGGGACTAGCTGCATGATAGGGGAGGCATTCGCCTTTCATGTGTTTCTTATTGATGTAGGATTCAGGAACATGAAACTTCCACTCAAGGTAATGCTTTCTTCAAAATCTTCTTACAGAACTGAACACCCCTTTGCAAGTTTTTGAGAGGTAGGTTTTGTTTGTGAGCATGGTTGCTTGGTCCAATGCATATCCTCTCATGTTAAAGCTGGCATGTGATCAATGACCTGTGCTTTGCATATGATATAAATGAGTTGTGGATTGTGTGAGTCAGCATGTTTGTAATGTTGCACCAATAAAATAAGAATCATGTACTGTTTTAGACTTGTTTGCATGATTAGTGTCATGCATGGCTAGTTTCCATAAGTGCTTTTTTAGCATGTCATGTACAGAACCTTAGACCAATAGGGGGAGGTCTTACAATCTTGCACTTGACTGGACCTGTATGAATGTGCATGTTTTCAATACATGCATTATTATAGTACAATGAAAGACATTCTATGGATATTTGCCTTGCATGACACCATTCATTTAATGCACATGTACATAATTCTTATTTGATCGGTGCCACATTACAAAAACATGAAATCAGGAATTTGGGATTTGTTTATTGCCTTTCAGATTTGACTCCTTTCAGCTTTACAGCTTAAGAAAGAGGCTTATGTTTGATCTATTAAGCTAAATTAATTTTTGTCGAGTCTGACCATCCGAGTTGCACACAAGTGGTTCAAGTCCTTTGCTGACCCATTGTTAACAAGTTTTCAAGACATTTTATGTTCACTCTAGCTATCTAACAGGAAACAAGGGGGAAAAAAACCTTGATTGTTTATGGAGTATTTAGCAAGAGTTTGAGTTCATTTACTTCATGTGATCAACGACCTTTTACATGAAGTTATCTGCTTAGAGTTGGTTATTTATGATGATTTGCTTACACATTTAAGCTCAAATTTTACAGCACCACGGTCATTCTTCTCTCTGTCGTCCTTCCGAAGCAAAGGTAGTGACTCAAAGCTTAGATAATCACTTAAGAGAAAAGCTTGGAGGTTCTCTTGGAATCATCAATCAAGTGATAATGTAAAGGGATTATATATAGAATACGAACGCATGTGCTCGAATATGTTGTATATTGTATTGAACAAAAATCGCCTACTGGCGTTCTTGGGATTTTGGTAGTCTAGGAGCATTCTTTTTTCTATTACTCAGTCTCCAGCCGTGTGATTGTATATGAGAAATCGAACTCTTTCTAGAATTAGAGTTATTGACAACTTAAGGAGAGATGTGATTATATGCGGAGCAATAGCGTGTATACAATGACTGTTATTTTACCGTTCTTAACCACTCCATGAATTTCATGTCATTGTTTCTTGTCAAAATTGCCAATACTTGTTAAGGAAGTCAATGCTCTTGTGGTCGATAGGCTTCTTTTGCACACTAAAGTGTCATCAAGAAAAGGTGTTCCAATGATGTTGGCCCTTGGGTTAGTAGGATTGTTGTGGATGGTGTTCCTAAGTTCCGATTTCTGAAACCATCTGAGTTTTATGTCGCGCGTCTCTTCCTCGTAATATTGTCAACTCAAAATAGATTGGTCAAAGCTATATCAAAATTCGAAATACAGAAATATAATATTCATGTGATAGATAAAACAGCAGTTCGTTAATTTTTATGGTGACAAAATGGAATAGAGTCGTGCGGTTAATGTCATGAACTTGTGATTGCAGTGCATGTGGACTTGTAATTACGTGAGGATAATTTGTTCTCTCTGACTGTATCTATATATACATAGATTAATCTACGCTTTCCCTGGTCAAGAAATGAATCATCGTTAGGATTAATATCATCGTTAAAGCTGATATCCCTTCATAGTTCATATGACAACCCATCTCATTAGGTTTATTATGTGCATGGCACTCTATGGACATTCAAATGGCCGGCTTTGTTGGCGTAGCGTACTGCCCACTTGCCAACCCCTTTGGTGAGAGGCAAGTCCAGCCATCCATTTGTTGCCTTAGCCGCAATCTTTCTTTTTGCCTGCTTTGCTTTCACATATCTGGCATGGCTCATACCATCAGTCCCACCAATAAAACCTGGTCAAATTAAGCTTTAAAATTAATATTAGCCCGGTCAAAACCTAGCCAAATTTTGTCAACCACAAGGGGGGCAGAGAGAACTAGATGGAAAACAATAAACTAAATTACCGCTTTGTTTCAGGTAATTTAGTGGCCAGAGAGGGCTAGAAAACAACAAAACTGAGGTGAGGAATCCAGTTTTTATGACTTTGTTTCCAATTAGTATCTCGATTATAGTACAAAAAACAGGCGGCATGATCGAAATTTATTGACTCAACCAACTCGATACTCACAGCTAGCCTCTACTCACGAAGTTTGTACAACCCTGTTGTTTTCTGCAGTGGCCTGTTTACTTCTCTTCTCCGAATCCTAACCTTCTTTCTCTAACACTTTAATCACATTTCACACACCATTTCTTGTACTTGGATCAATGGCTGATTCCTCCTTTGAAATTGATTACTGCTCCACTGGCCGCTCACGAAACTATCATCAGCGTAGGCAACGCAAACCCCAGCACTCCTGCTAACTCACAGTATGATTCACGTTCATTTACACGTACAATTCAGCTTTACAAATGCTCCAAAGAGGCTGCGCCAAACTCCTTCCACGCCTTTCGCCACGGACAATGATACATCATGAGCTTTCATGGCAGTTTCAGCCCTCAGGGTGGAATGATACCCGCAGCCCGGGAGCAGCTCTTAGCCCATGGGCAGCTAGCACGCCATCAAACAGGCGTATTTTTCAAAGATCAGCAAGTGACTACTATCTTTCACGTACGTACACATGGTGGGTTTAGAAGCTTCACGAATCCATACTATGATCAATCTAGATTTAGCGCTGTACCTGCTGGTAGGCTTGAGCTACAAAGCTACGCTGCTAGAAATAATGAGAGGTCGGCATTTTGATGCTCTAGGGATTATAGCTCGACTGCTTACAGTAAATCCCATCATGGGATTTCAAGCCCAATCTCCGAACAAGGGAGGGGCTCGCAGAAATGCAAGTCATTTGGTTGATCAAGATGAGCTTAGCATGATTGACTATGACAGCGAGGATGTTGAGAAACAGGGAGAGTTATTGCAGGCTGACACTAATCTCCATGATGATAAAAATTCTGTCGGAAATCAAAGAAACAAAAGTCAATATAATTCAAAACTTAATGAAGAACACTAAGGAATAGCAAGAATGAGCAAAATTCAAGTGTAGGGTTACTGCTATTCCTCTTCTCTTATTTATATTGAAAAATTGAAGTGTTACATTCAAATAGGGTTTCCCCATTTGTTTACAACTTCCTCTTCTACAATCTAAATAGGAAAAATACTTAAAATGAAAACTAGAACTTTGATCAATCAATATGATCTTATTTAGGAAACATAATAATTTAAAGATAGTAAAAATCCTAACATTAACTGTAGGCTTGGAATCAGTCTTCAATCTTCAATCTTCAACACTCCCCCTTGGTTCCAAGACTACAGGGCTGCACGATCCAACCTTTTTCTCTTAGGTCTTCAAATCTCTCTTTAACTAGTGATTTGGTGAACAAATCAGCCAACTGATCCTTAGAAGTGCAATACTTTATTTCTAATTCCCCTTCTTGCTGGAATTGTCTTAAGGCATGAAACTTGATTTTCATGTGCTTGGTTTGCTTCCCTAATTGACAAGTTTCACAAAAAACAACTTCATCTTGTATATTAGGCAACCCATATGCCTTATGTAAATTTGTCATTCTTCTTAAAGTAGCATAGTTGAAATGACCTAACCTTTTATTCCAAAGAATAGATTCATCTACCTTGCATGTGTTGACATCCTAACATGTTTTTTTCCAATCAACATTGAAACTTCTATTCAACATTTTTGTAGACAACAATAATACTCCATTTTTATCTTTGATATTACACACTCCATCATCAAAGAGTAGTGAATATCCAGATTCCATTAGCTACCCCACACTAACCAAATTATGATTTAGTTGAGGTACATATAAGACATTGTTTAGAATTTTTGTACCTGCCTTTGTCTCTACTGTAATGGCTCCTTTACCTTCAACTCTGACAAAATCTCCATTACCAATCTTTACTCTTGATATGTAGTTTTTGTCTAAGTTCCTGAATATGCTGAGATCTGCTGTCATGTGGTTAGAACAACCACTGTCAATGAGCCAAGATGAATCATCTCTCTTTGTTGTATTGCACATATGTTGAATTGTGGCTACAAATAAAAATTCATCTTTGAGTTCTGAAGTGTCCTCTTTTTTAGCTTGTTTGACTTCATCTACTCTGGTTTTGCAAAAAAATTGTATGTGACCGAATTGATTGCAATTTTGACACTGCACATTCTTGTACCAACACCATTCCTCAAAGTGATTTGTTTGTTGACAATATTTGCATGCAAGGAACTCTTTCTTTTCTTTCCTTATCAGGTTGTGTTGTCGGTTGCTAGATTGTTGATTATTTAGTCTCATGTTTCTTCCCTTTTCCATCTTTCCACTTTGGTTATTTCTGGAAAAATTCTGAGTGTGATTCTTCCCTTTGTAGACAGCAACAAGAGCATTCTCACTTATTCCTTCCTGTCTGTAGGCTTGCCTTTGCTCCACAGCTTGTAGAGCATTCACAAGCTCTTGAAAGCTCATCTCAGAAAAATCCTTTGAATCTTCTAATGAGCAAATCTTATGCTCAAACTTTTCAGGTATCACTAACACTTTTTTCACAATTCGAGTTTCTGGAAATTCTTCTCCTAACAATCTCACTTGATTCACCAGTTTTGAGATGTGTGAGGAGAAGTCTTTGATTGTGTCAGATTCCTTCATCTTCAACCCTTCAAATTCCTTTTCAAATTCAAAATCTGCATCATTCTTGATCTCTCATCTCCTTGGAATTCATCCTTTAGCTTATCCCAAGTTTTTTTGGCCGTTTTACAAGCCATGATTCTTGTAAAAATTTCTTCACTTACTGCATTATGAATGCAAGTAAGTTCCTTGAACCTTTTAGCCTTTTCTTCACTAAAAAATTTCATTTGAGCCACGGTTGGATTGTTTCCAAGAGGTGTTGGTTGTTTGTCTTTCTCCACAAACTCCCATAAATCAAAAGCCTTCAAATATGCCTCCATCTTCACTGCCCAAATTCCAAAATTCTGACCAGTAAAAACTGGTGTTTTTAGTGAAAAAGATGCATAATCCATTCTGAAAAATTCAACCGTGATTCGTTGAAAAAGAAGTTTAACAATTGCTGCTGTGAAGCCTTTGTGCAATTGTTTTAAAGGATTTGAGAAGAGTAACTAATTCTTCTACTTCAAGATTTTGCAGAAAAAAAAAGAACTCTCATTTTTCTCTCCCCTTCCCTTCAAAGTTAATAACTTTGAAAAATTTCACTTAAATTCTCTCGTGTTTCACTCAATCCCTTCAAAGATCAAAATCTGCTCTCTCAATTTTTTTCTTTCAAAAACCCTTCAAAGCCCTTAGCTTTGATGTCCCTTTTAAAACCTCACTTTTAATCTCTCATGTTTCACACGATCCCTTCAAAGATCCTAATAACTCTGATACCAATTGTTGGAAATCAAAGAAACAAAAGTCAACATAATTCAAAACTGGAATTGTGCCAAAATAAAGAACAATGAAGAACACTAAGGAATAGCAAGAATGAGCAGAATTCAAGTGTAGGGTTACTGCTATCCCTCTTCTCTTATTTATATTGAAAACTTGAAGTGTTACATTCAAATAGGGTTTCCCCATTAGTTTACAACTTCCTCTTCTACAATCTAAATAGGAAAATACTTAAAATGAAAACTAGAACTTTGATCAATCAATATGATCTTATTTAGGAAACATAATAATTTAAAGATAGTAAAAATCCTAACATTAATTGTAGGCTTGGAATTAGTCTTCAATCTTCAATCTTCAACAGATTCTAGATGGATTTCAGTGTCTCATGTTTATATGGAGGAAGATGATGGTGTTAGGCAAATGTACCACAGTACTCCACATGGTGGGCACGATCATGAATTATCCCTCGGTGCTAATCGATCAACCAGTCACTATTACTTTCCCGATAAAAATCCATATGATGACATTGATCAGGCTTTGGAGTATGTTGATGAAGAAAACGAAGAAGCATCACGAAGGCAAGTAGGGTTGTTTACTCTGTTCAAATACTCAACGAAATGGGATATGTCTGTTCCTGTTCACACTGTTTTAATTTGCAATGGAAGATATGTCTGCTTATGACTGGACTAGCAGCACTAGTTATATTTAGGTAAGTGCGAGAGCATTAAACGAACTCTAAATAACAACAGCACCAGCTATTTCTTTGTCGCTATCCATTTTATGGTCTTACAACAGTGTGTTTATCGTCAAGTAAATTGACATAAATCACTTTGCCTAAACATAATTTAATTTCTCTTTTGGGTGAAACAGAAATCACTTGCTAGAGATAAGTTGCAGAACGATCAGCTCATCGAATAAGAAACTTGTATCTGAGAGCAGTTCTAAGGCAGGATACCATTTTTTTTTAGTTAACAGGCCAGCTAAATTGTTTTTGACTAGATTATGGTAGACTATTAGTACTGATATGCAACAGATCTTTTTATCCTATTTGCAGATGCACATTTCATCCATCATATATATACGTTCATTTGCGGTTATATTGTTGGGTTCTCAAGGTCATGGAAATTATCTCTGGTGGTTTTGTCAGTCACTCCATTAACGATGTTTTGTGGCATTGCTTATAAGGCTATTTATGTCGGTCTAGCTACAAAAGAAGAGGTACGAAACAAAGTCCAAGGATTCCAATATGCATTATTTCATCCACATGGAAGAATATAGTGGACAATTGTTTTTGGCTTGTTATAATGGTAAGTTTCTTATCGGAAAGCTGGTGGCGTAGCTGAGCAGGCAATCAGTTCGTTTAGAACTTTATTTTCATTTGCTGCTGAGGATAATCTGGCCACGAATATGCTGATTTATTGATGAAGTCGGTGCCTATCGGTGCATGTTAAATTTTTATGATCTGAACAATACTTGTTCTAAACAATTACCGTTTGGATTGAAGAACAAAAAACAGAATTTCTGAAGAACACTAACACTGAAACTGGGATCAAATCACATAATCTTTATTGAATTCAAATCGCTTATATATAGGCTTACAATGCTAATGAATTGAAAACATAAAACTCTCAACAAACTTGAGAGATTATAGGATAAACACAAGTTTGAAAAACAAACCTGTTATGAATAGTAGTTTTAGCTAAACTGAAAGACTACAACTAATAAATGAGAAAACCTACAGCTAATGCTAAATCTTCTTATCCAAAGCTAATATCATTAAAAAATCTAACACTCCTCCTTGAGATTTGCTTTGGACATCCCCATCTTCATCTTCAAGAACTCCAATCTTGCTGGAGGAAGAGCTTTTATCATTAAATCTGCGAGCTGCGAGCTGCACTTTAGTACAACAATGATGAACTTTAATGGCAAATTCTTCTCAGCTTCCCTTATGGCATGAAATTTCACATTTATATGCTTGGTCCTCCCATGTTGAATTGGATTTCTGAGCAATTGCAATGGCTGATTTGTTGTCACAGAAGAGATCAACATGTGAGCTAAGTTCTTGGGCCAAGATCCTCCAGTAATTTTTTTAACCACGCTGCTTGATTTTATGCAGCTGCTAAGGAGATATATTCTGCCTCAGCTATTGATTGGGCCACCACTTCTTGTTTCTTTGCATTCTAGCAAATTGCTCCTGTACCTATTGTAAAAACATAACCTAAGGTACTCTTCATATCATCTACACTTCCTGCCCAGTCACTATTTGCATATCCATTTAATCTAACTCCTCTTGCTTTCATGTACTAGACACCAAGGTCAGTTGTTCCTCTGATGTATTTCAACACCCATCTTGGCAATTCCCAAGTGAACACTAGTGGGGGAGCTCATGAACCGTGAGAGCAAGCCAGCTGGAAACATCAAGTCAGGCCTTGTTGCTATTAGGTACAATAAGCTACCTACTAGGCTTCTAAACACAGCTTTGGTTCCTCAAGCTTTTCACCATCATCTTTAGAAACCTTTTCGTTTAGTGCCAATTGAGCTGCAACTGCTTTGCATGACTCAAGATTGAATTTCTTGAGTATATCAAATGCATATTTTCTTTGAGAAACAAAGATACCTCTACTGCATTGTTGAATTTCCATTCCTAGGAAGTAGTTCATGATACCCAGATCAGACATTTCAAACACCTCCTGCATTTCCCTTTTGAACTATGTCATCAGCCCCGCATTGCTTCCCGTCACAAAGCATGTCATCAACATAGAGTGACACTACTAGTTGCACTTCACCCTCACCTTGTTTCAAGTATAAGGTAGCTTCATTCTGACTTCTATTGAATCCCAACTTAATTAGATGAACATCAATCCTGCTGTACTAGGCTCTATGTGCTTGTTTCAAGCCATAGAGGGCCTTGTATAGCTTATACACCTTATGTTCATGGACACATACTTCAAAGCCTTCTGGTTGGCTAACATAGATGTCCTCATCAAGGATTCCATTTAGGAAAGCAGATTTTACATCAAGATGAAACACTTTCCACCCCTTCTACCCTGCTAATGCTAGTAACAACCGAATGGTGTCATGCCTTGCCACTGGTGCAAAAGTGCCACCATAATCTACCCCTGTAACCTGAGCAAAGCCTTTGACAACCAGCCTGGCCTTATGCTTGAAAATTGAACCATCAGGCTTGAATTTGGTTCTAAAAACCCATTTAACACCAATTTCCTTTTTGTTGGAAGGAAGGTCTGTTAACTGCCAAGTTTCATTCCTCTCAATAGCATCAATCTTAGCTTTCATGGCATCTATCCAAGCTTGAGAGCTTGCTGCTTTAGTGTAATTAGTAGGCTCAATATGCACTAAATTGCACCTTTCATACACATCAGACAAGGTTCTTACCTTCAATACTTCTGAGTCTGAGGTTCCTGCAATGCTAGATTGATCATCATGTCTCTTTGCTGCTGGTACAAGAGCTGTTGTTTTTTGATGGTTGGCTTCTTTTAGGTCCTAATTCCAGCAAGCCATTTCATCAAAATGAACATCCCTGCTGACTTGCACTTTGGCTGTGGTCAGGTTGTATATCCTGTACCCTTTGGAATTTGTTGCATACCCTACAAGAATGCCTTGTTCAGCCTTCTCATCAAGTTTTCCTCTCTTCACAGATGGCACATGAAAGTAACATGGTGACCCAAACACTCTCAAGTGTTTGACAGTAGGCTTGACACTAGTCAAAGTTTCAAATGGTATGCAATCATGCACAACCTTTGTAGACAATCTGTTGAGTAAATACATTGAAGTATCTACTGCCTCAGCCCATAAAAACTTGGGTAGCTTCTTCTCAAACATGATACACCTTGTCATCTCCATCACAATCTTGTTCTTCCTCTCCACGACCCCATTCTGCTGGGGTGAGTATGGTACTGTTAGCTAGTGAATAATTCCATCCATTTGACAGAAGGTATTGAACTCCTTTCGAAGTGTACTCACCTCCATTGTCAGTCCTCAACCTTTTTATTTTCTATTCACACTGAGTTTCGACCATGTTTTTGAACATGGACAACACTTGTGATTTATTCCTTAGAAAATATACCCAAGTCATCCTGCTAAAGTCATCAATGAGCAACATGAAATATAGATTATGGCTTAATGATGATGTACTCATTGGTCCACAAATATCAGAGTGGACTAGTTCCAGCTTGTGTGTTGCCCTTCTAACCATACCTTGAGGAAATGGTTTTCGATGTTACTTCCCAAGTTCACAACTGCCACATGTATGATTATTCACACATATTTCTGGTACATCATCTACCATATTTGTATCATGCATGAGCTTTAAAGATCGTAGATTAAAATGACCATATCTTTTGTGCCAAATTAAACTCTCATCAATTTTGGTAGTAAAAGCATGTCCTTCAACTGCATCCAGCTTCAAGTAGATGCTATTGCCATCCATTCTCAGCCTTGCTATTACTGAACCATGTGTATCAGTAATAAGGCAAGACTTGTCTTTGAAGAGGATTTCATACCCATTCTTCAACATTTGTGCAACACTAAGTAAATTTTGATCTAACTCTGGGATGTACAAAACATGAGTTAATAGCTTTGTACCTTTCTTAATGTTTACAACAATGGTGCCTCTCCCTTTTGCCTGAACAATATCACCATTTCCAAGCTTGACCTTTGGTTGTATTATGACATCAATTGATGAGAAAATTTCCAAATATTTGGTCATATGACTAGTACATCCAATGTCAATGAGCCAAACATTTAACTCATGTGAATTTGAATTTTGTGAAGCCATGAACATGTGCTCATCCTCCTCCTTTTTTGCTTCTATTATGAGTGCTTTGTTGCTGAATGGGCTCCTGAGGTAGTGTCTTCTTTGCTCTACAAAACTTCTCACTATGAACTAGAAAATTACAGAAGTTGCATTTGAAGGAAGGCTTGTTCTTATGCCAACATTCCTCTACATGATTGGTTCTTTTGCAGTGAGAGCAAGGTAGGAGAAACTTGCCCTTTTATAAGCATTTTTGTTTTAGCCTCTGTAATCCTGAAAGGTCTTTTGATCAGCATGTTTGCATAATTTCTTTCCCTGTCTTTAGCTTGAAAAAGCACCTTCAATTTCCTTTTCATCTCTTATCTGAATCCTTTGTTCTTGAACAAGTAATTTACTTGTTAATTCTACAATTGTGAGTTTATTTAAATAACAAGACTCTTCTATTGCAGAAATTTTGGCTTCAAATTTATATGGAAAAGAAACCATGATCTTCTCTACCACCTTTTGATCCTCAACAACTTCTCCAAGTAGCCTCATTTGATTCACAATATCCATTAATATGTCAGAATAACTTTTGACAGTTTTAGCATCCTTCATTTTCATCAACTTGAATTCCCTTTTCAAGGCAAGAAGTCAAACTGTTTTAACTCTACTGCTCCCTTTAGAATTCTCCTTGAAGCTTGTCCCATACAAGCTTTGGCATTTCCAGATCCATAATTTTAGTGAAGGATGTGATCAGCAAGCACTGAGTGCAGGCAGGATGATGGCTTTGTCCTTCTTTAGTTTTTCTTCTTTAAATGCTCTTTATTTGAGCAAGTGTTGGATTTGCTAAAAGTGGAGATGGATC
>CM055019.1:6111998-6167803 GCA_029204005.1 Salix udensis | reverse complement strand
AACATTGGGCGTAACCACATTCCACAACCTTTGAGATCTTAGATAAAATCTCATCTTAACAGCCCAGATATGATAGTTTTCTCCAGAAAATAACGGAATTGTAGAAGCATGATTGCTAGATGTAAACATGTTTTGAAAGAAATAACTCACTTGTGTTTGCACTCAATCCACTCTGTGTTTAGCACTCACCCTCTACGTGTTTTACTCGAAATTACCTCACAGTCTCGTAGGAACAAAAAGCTCCGATACCACTTGTTAGATTTTTATGATCTATACAGTACTTGTTCTAAACAATTATTGTTTGGATTGATTGAAGAACAAAACACAGAATTTCTGAAAAATACTAACACTGAAACTGGGATCAAATCACATAATCTTTATTGAATTCAAATCACCTATATATAGGCTTACAATGCTAATGAATCGAAAACATAAAACTCTCAACAAACTTGAGAGATTATAGGATAAACACAAGTTTGAAAAACAAACCTGTTATGAATAGTAGTTTTAGCTAAACTGAAAGACTACAACTAATAAATGAGAAAACCTACAGCTAATGTTAAATCTTCTTATCCAAAGCTAATCTCATTAAAAAATCTAACAGTGCAAAAATTGGGTTTGCAAAGGGTGATGGAATGGGAGTTATTTACTTGGCTAGCTACTCAACATGGGCATTGGCCTTTTGGTATGGATATATCCTGGTTGCAAGGAAAGAGATAAGTGGAGGTGATGCAATAGCTTGCTTCTTTGGTGTCAATGTAGGGGGAAGGTAATCATGTCTTAAATTCTCGTCATCAAATGATGTCTGCGTGTTTTTTTGCTGATGAAATTTTGTTCTTTTTCAAGCCATAACTCTAAAAGCATGATTAAACACATGAATTGTTTTCTGAATTTTTGTGACAGGGGACTGGCATTGTCTCTATCATATTCTGCTCAAATTGCTCAAGGCACAGTAGCAGCAACCACAGTATTTGAAATTAAAGAGAGAATTCCTGATATAGATCCATACAGCCCCCATGGGAGGATACTGTCAAGTGTCGGTAGAAGGATCGAGTTCACATGAGTTACTTTTGCTTACCCATCTCGTCCTGAAACTGTAATTCTACACTCTCTCAATCTAGTTATTCCATCCGCAAAGACTCTTGCTTTGGTTGGTGCTAGTGTGGGTGGCAAGTCCACCGTTTTTGCTTTAATAGAGAGGCTCTACAATCCCATCATATTGCACTTGGCTCAGCAATGGAGGCTGTCTCAGTGAGCAATATGGAAACATCTAATGGGGTTGAGCTCTTCATATTATTGCAGGAGTTGTAACCTTGGACGGTATTGACCTGAGGACACTGCAAGTCAAGTGACTAGGAGGTCAAATAGGCATGGTCGGGCAACAGCCAGTTCTGTTTGCCACCAGCATACTAGAAAATGCGATGATAGGAAAGGAAAATGCCACAAAGAAAATGATAGTATTTTAAGAAGAAAATAAATGAAACAGGGGAGTGAGAAAGACAGAAGAATTCCAGAATTTAATTTGAACAATAGATGTTTTTACTGTTCATTCAGCTTTAAAATTGCAGAATTCGAATAATATTAATTGGAAAGCAAGCTTACAATTTATAGACCAGAAAAGGATCATGGATACCTATTGTTAAGCCATGATCTTGAACATGTTGCCACTAACTAGCCATGATCTTGAACATGTTGCCACTAACTAACAACTTCCTAAAGAGTAGGAAAAACTGAAGAAGAAATCAAAACATAAACAATAAACGAGAAATTGAATTACGATGAACATAAACTTGCAGACCTAAAACAATTAACTAACAGAAAAGAAAGAAGCAATCAATGCTTGCATTGCTGCCAATGCTCATAACTTTATCTCTGGCCTTCACTTTGGCTATGAAACTCAGGTACCTTAGCACTATCACAGCCATATTATTGCATTATTTAAAATTTACAGTACAATACCTGCACAAGCACATATGGTTTAATTCTTACCAAGGAAGCTACTTATGGACAAGTTGGAGATAGGGGAACCCAACTCTCAGGGGGACAAAAAAAGAGAATTGCACTAGCTAGAGCTATGATTAAGAATCCTAGAATCCTTCTTTTAGATGAGCCTGTTAACTCTTGGAGTTTACAGGAGGAAAAGTCTTGCTCAGTTCTTATTATCAAATTGACTATATATAGGTATAGTCATACAGAGAACAAATGGAAACAGACTAATTCACAGCAACGTGTAATACATGCTGTTAACAGAATACCAAAAATGCAAAACAGAATGTAAACAGAATAACGACATATAACAACAGAGCCAACCAGTGCTCTCGACCCAGAGTCTGAATCTGTTGTTCAGCAAGCCATCGATAAGATATCCACGGGCAGAACAACCATTGTCAGCTAGCGACAGTAAGAAATGCCAACACCATTGTTTTTCTCGATCAAGGCCCTGTTGTTGAAATTGGTGCCCATCGCCAGCTAATGGAAAACGCTGGTGCCTACTATGCCCTTGTCAAACTTGCCTCTGAAGTTGTTTCAAAAACTGCAGTGAAACAGAAGGATGCTGCCAAGGATACAGAGCTCTCTATTTACGAGAAATCTGCTGATTTGAGATCTAAGAATGCATTTGAAACCTCAAAATCAATGCAAGCAGAGAATCAACAAGAGGAGGGAATGCAGGAAAATGCAAAGCCAAGAAGGTATCAACTATCAGAATTTTGGGGATTCAGAAACCTGAGATTGTCAAGCTTCTTCTGGGCTTCCTTTTGGGTATGCATGCCGGTGCAACACTTTCAGTCTTTCCTTACCTTCTAGGCCAATCTACTTTGAAGATAACAAATTCAAACTGAAGAGAGATGTTGGACGCCTCTGTTTAATACTCGTAGGTCCTGGATTTGGCTGCATTACTTCTATGACAGGCCAGCAAGGTTTATGCGGATGGGCAGGAACTAAACTTACCATGAGAATACGGGACCTTTTATTTTAATCTATACTGAAGCAAGAACCTGGTTGGTTTGATTTCAAAGAAAATTCCGTAGTAGTACTTGTTTCAAAGCTCTCAATTGATTGTAACAGTTTCAATGGTGATTGGCTATTTTGGCTGCAGCACTGACAGCTCTTTTTTTACGTTCTATCATCGTCTTCTTCCTTTCTGCTATGTTGTTGTTTTTTTTTTTTTGCAAAATTGAAGATCACCTGTGTTAATTCATCGTGTTCGTCTGCGTCTGTGTTCGGGCAAAAAACATCAAAATGATGCTTTTCGTAGACTGTAGCTCAACCACAGTTTTTGGTAAGACCCACAGTACAAAACTGTGGTCCAAAAACTTAACCAAACAGTTTGGCTTTGCGACGAGCCTAAACCGTAGAGCCAAACATCCCCTTAGTATTTGATGTAGAACAATATGATTTCAGAAGACTTTCTCTATATTCAGCAATAAACATTCTGTAGTTACATGTGAATTTATATATTCTACATAGAGCAGTCTTTCATGTTTACTATGAAACATTTACATCGAGATAAAGGCAAAAGTTCTATTCTAAAACTAATCTTGGATGAGGATGAGGTTGAAGTCTACCGTAACTAGGGACTTTGTGTGGTTTTGCGTGTTATGATCTTCTTCTACTACATTACTGACCCCTCTCAAGCTCATGGGTAGTGGACGAACCATGAGCTTGTCCCAATAGAAGAAACCAGAGCGATAGTGAGGCCTTTAGTAAAAATATGCGCTATTTGATCATTGTGTTGATATATTGAGCTGAGATATCTTTTTGTCGCTAAGTTTCTCCCGGATGAAATGGTAATCAATTTCGATATGCTTAGTTCGGGCATGGAACACGAGGATTAGATGCTAGAGCAAGAGCACCCATATTATCAACCCATAGAGTTGGGGGATTTGTCAAGGGAACTTCTAAGTCTTGGAATAGCATGCGAATCCAATATAATTCAGCAGTAGTGATCGCCATAGCCGGTATTCGGCCTCGGTACTCGATCTTGAAACGGCAGGGTTGTTTCTTAGCGGCCCATGAGATTAAACAAGGACCTAGAAAAATGCGTAGCCGGTGGTGGAGCGCTTATCGTCGAGGCGGCCCAGCCCAATCGAAGTCACAGTACCCATGTAAATTTAAAGAACCTTTTGAGAATGAAATTCCATGCTCAACAGTATTTTTAAGATATCTGAGCACTCTCTTTGCAGCCGTAAAGTGTGTTGTGGTGGGATTATGCAGAAATTGGCATAATTGATTCACACTGAAGGCAATATCGGGTCTAGTCAAAGTGCAATACTGTAAAGCTCCCACCATGTGACGATAGATGGATGAATCAGGAAGGGGGTCACCATCGTGTTTGAACATTTTGGTACCTGAGATGCATGGTGACTGATATGGTTTAGCTCCAGTCATGTTCGTGCGTGTCAATAAATCCTGATATACTTTGATTGATGCGGGTGGATTCCCTCTTTACTTCGATACACCTGAATTCCCAAGAAGTAGGACAGGGGCCCTAAGTCTTTCATTGAGAATTCTTGCTGAAGTTTGACAATGAGATCAGAGATAACAGCCGGCATGTTACTGGTTACAATAATATCATCAACGTAGATCAGCACATAAATTCTGGTTGCTTGCTGAATGAGAACAAATAATGATGTGTCCACCGTGGAACCTACAAAACCAAGATCAAGGAGTACTTGGGAGAGTCGTTGAAACCAAGCGCGCGGGGCTTGTTTCAAGCCATAGAGTGATTTTGTAGATGACAAACAGAATTGGGCTGCGATAAATCCACAAATCCTTGAGGTTGTTCCATGAAGACTTCATCTGTCAACTGCCCATGTAAGAATGCATTAGAAACATCTAGTTGCCGAATAGGCCAATCATAATGTATTGCAAGAGCAATAATAAGTCGGATAGTGGCTGGTTTGATGATCGGACTAAAGGTCTCAGTATAGTCAATCCCATCTTGTTGCTCAAAACCTTTCGCGACAAGTCGTGCTTTGTATCGGTTGATAGTGCCATCTGACTTTTGTTAACTTTGTAGACCCACTTGTTGCGAATGACATTCTTGTGAGGAGGTCGTGGACACAGTGTCCAAGTTCCATTGGACATTAAAGCATTGTACTCAGCAACCATGGCTTCCTGCCACTTGGGGTTTTTTTAGGCTTGTAGGAAGGTAGTTGGCTCGGGCGGGATAAGGATGGTGTGGAGAGCTTGGAGAGGATGTTTGGTGGTGTGATATAGCTGGAAATCAGTGAATGGTTTGGGTTTGAGGGAGCCAGTGATGCTGCGAGTAATCATCTTATGTGGCCGAGAGGAGTGTGACAATGATGCAGGGGAACTGGGCAGTGGTGTAGGAGAATTTGCATGAGGGCTTGATTCTGCTGGGGCCAATAATTCATGCAGATGAGGCTGGGATTCTAAGACCGTATGTGGTGAGGCCAAATATGTTTGAGTCGAAGGAGGGGATGATGATTGAGCTCCATGAGTAATATTTGCAAAGATGTGAGTAGCAGGAGAAATAGGAGCAAAGACAGTAGTAGTTGGTGGTGGTGATAGAGACTTACTTGCCTGATTTTGTTGACGACTAGCAGAGGAGAAATCCTGTTGTGGGACAGTTGTTGAATGTATAGCCTTTGCTGGAAACACTTGCTCATCAAATGTCACATGACGCGAAATATAGACTCGGTTAGTTAACGGGTCTAGACAACGATAACCTTTAGAATTGGAACAATAACCCAAAAAGATGCACCTCTTACTACGAAAGGATAATTTATGGTTATTATAAGGACGTAGTAAGGGATAGCAAACACAACCGAAGACTCTAAGAATGGAATAATCCGGTTGTGTTTTGAATAATTTGGTATAAGGGTTATTGTTGTTCAAAATTAGTGTGTAGGTAATACATTAATGAGGTAAATGGGCACTAAGGAATCGTCAACCCAATAAGTGTTTGGCAAGTGCGAATGAGCAAGAAGTGCTAAGCCAATTTCAACAACATGTCGATGCTTGCGTTCGGCTATCCCATTTTGTTCGGAAGTGTATGGGCAAGAAATTCTATGCGTAATGCCATTATTTTCAAGAAATGCTTTAAATTGAGAAGAAATGTATTCTCCACCCCCATCTGTTTGTATTTGTTTAATTTTGTGAGACAATAGATTTTCCACTAGGCATTTATATTTAAGAAAACACACAAAGACTTCTGACTTGTGTTTTAAAGGAAATAGCCAAGTAAAACGTGAAAAATCATCAACAAATAGGACATAAAATCTGCAACCACTTAATGATTGTACTGGGGATGTCCACACATCAGAGTGTATAAGTTGAAGTGGAAACTGAGAAATACGATTAGAATTTGGGAAGGGAAGTTTCTTGCTCTTTGCCAATTGACATGGCTCACATAAATTATCTTGTTTTTGTGGACTAGACACGAGAAAGTGAGAATTATGCAGCAGCTGTTGGATGAAAGAGGAGGATTGGTGGCCAAGTCTATTATGCCAGGTGGAAAGTGAGGTTTTTACGCCAATGAAAGCAACCAAATTGCGACAGTGTTTTGATGAG
This sequence comes from Salix udensis, assembly GCA_029204005.1. NCBI lineage: Eukaryota > Viridiplantae > Streptophyta > Magnoliopsida > Malpighiales > Salicaceae > Salix > Salix udensis. The sequence continues at coordinate 6,161,266 of CM055019.1, read as the reverse complement.
AATTGTTGCAAGTGCATTGGATATAGGCCGGCTTCACATGGTCCCTGTAAAAGGATTTCCCCCGTCTGCATGTCCTTCACAAAAAAATGGCTAGAAGTTAGCACAAAATAGCAGTCATTATCAACACAGAACTGGTGAATAGAAAGTAAATTGGCCGAAGCTGATGGACAATGAAGGACATTATTCAAGTGAAGTGTAGAGGTAGGTGTTTGGATAAGAGTGGAACCAGTGTTGGAGATTTGCAGGCCACCTACGTTGCCAACTGTAATTGTCTCATTGCCTTGATATGGTTGCTGCAGAGTTAAGTTGTCTAGTGCAGGAGTGATGTGATTGTTAGCCCCACTGTCGGCAAACCATGGATCATCATTTGTGTTGAAGTTATGAGTATGTGCTACCATTGCATGCAGCTGGGATGGTGGATGTCTCCCTTGATAAGAGAAATCCATTCGATGATAACAATCTAAAGCTTGATGATTAGGCTTGTTACAAATTTGGCATGGGGTACGAATTTTGTTCAAACCAGTAGATGAAGATTGATTCTCATTGCGAGAGAATGGCTTAGAACTCGTGTTGATGTTGCTGTCATTCCGAGGTGGTTGAGTCTGCTGCATACGAGAAGGATATGAAGAGTGTTGATTGCGAGTGGAGTACCTGTTTTGGCCATATCGCTGTTTCTGTTTGAAGCCAGATGATCCCCGATATTGGTTAAATAAAGCAAAGTGTCCTGTTTCTGGTGGTATTGTTTTGATCTGATTTTCCATCAAGCTCTCATAGCTAACCAACTCAGATTGAAATTCATTGAATGAGAGGGAAATATCTCTTGTTGCAAAAGAAAAGGCAGTGATGAATGGAGTATATGCAGAGCTGAGACCACCAATAATATAGGATATCAGATCATCATCATCTTCTACTGGTTTACCTACAGCAGCAAGTTGATTGGCTAGTCCTTTAGCAGTTTGGACATAGTCAGCACAATTCTTGTTTCCTTGTTGTAGGTTTTGAAGTTGCCGTTTGATATGTGATACACGGGATCGATTCTGGGCAGCAAATCGATGAGCCATTGAATCCCATACTTCCTTAGAAGTATTCAAGCCGAACATTGTAGGAAGGATTGTTTCCGAGAGAGTAGCATTCAACCATCTAAGTAAGTACTTGTCCTTTTTGGTCCATAAAAGGAATTTTGGATCTGCTGTGGACGTTGTTTGTCCATTTGAGTCAACAAGGAATCTGGGTGGACAAGGTTCTGAGCCATCAACAATGCCCAGAAGTTCATTGCTCCTTAAAACTGGCAGGAATTGGGATACCCAACCAAGGTAATTTGATCCATCTAATTTGACAGATATTAGATGATTAACAGTGGGAAAAATATATGAAATAGGAGCAGAGTTGGACGTAGTGTCTAAGCTGAGTTCAACCATGAGAAAGGATCTTTAAGGGTGTTTAGCCGAGAGGCTCTGATACCATGTAGAACAATATGATTTCAGAAGACTTTCTCTATATTCAGCAATAAACATTCTGTAGTTACATGTGAATTTATATATTCTACATAGAGCAGTCTTTCATGTTTACTATGAAACATTTACATCAGATAAAGGCAAGAGTTCTATTCTAAAACTAATACTGGATGAGGATGAGGTTGAAGTCCTGCCGTAACTAGGACTGTGTGGTTTGCGTGTTATGATCTTCTTCTACTTCTGTTACATTTGATATAGGTAGGAGAGAGTGGGGTTCAACTATCTGGTGGCCAAAAACAAAGAATAGCGATATCAAGGGAAATTCTAAAGAGATCAAAGGTGCTAGTGATAGATGAAGCAAGTAGTGCACTAGACTTGGAATCAGAGAAGAATGTCCACGAGGCACCAAGGAAGATCTCTAAGAGGGCAACGATTGTTATAGTGGCTCACAGGCTTTCTACCATTAGAGAAGCTGATATGATTGCAGAAGTGAAAGATGGTGCAGTGGTGGAGTATGGTAGTCATGATGCACTCTTGAATTCACATCGTAATGGTTTGTATGCTAGCATGGTTCGTGCAGAAACTGAAACGAATGCATTTTCTTGAGCCACTGATTGACTCAAACCTGTAATTTGTCCCTTTGGCCATCCACCTTGAATTTTCATTTTCGATGTAAGGAAATAGTTACCAACTAACTTAAAGTTTGTTTTTTCTTTGGTCATTTGTTGTGGCTGTATGATTGTGCCATCCACGAGATCTCCTTTCCCTCATCCAGCCCAGTGTACCTGGTCATACAGTTTTGTGTGAAATTTAAATGATGAGATTCATCTCATCATTGTGAAGTGATTATCAACCCATCAATTCTTGGATCCTAACCCTCTTCTAAAGAAAAGTGGGGCATGTCATGAAAGCTTCTGGAATAATAGTACAGCTTGTAGCATCGCCCAAGTGGCGAGATTGACTCTATGCTTTGTGGGTCATAATGACAAATTCAACTCCTAAGCATTTCGGTCGTTCTCAAGTAAAATCTATGGAAGAATTCTTTTGTTGTAAATCATGAAATGATATCCAATACTAGCAGTAATCAGCGCAGCTGACAGCACTCGTATGTTTATTAAAAAAACCAAAAAACACAATCAAAAGAGAGTGATTTTGTTCATTATAGTGACTGATTCCTTTGGCATGCAAGGATTGAACATCAAAATATTCCCACCTTCCTACAAACCTCAGAGGAGACTGTCTAGGTATGGTTCTACCTCAGATTGTTTTGGATTCATCGACGTCTTCATCTATGAATTTAGCTGTTAAAGTTACCCTTTTCGTTTTCTTTTCCCCAGAAACTTATGGTCTATGTCAAAGTTGTACAGACTGCATCGATCTTGATTCATTTTGCTATATCTTTAAAAATTTGAAAAAACTTCTGTAATTAATTTTACTCAAGTAAATTCATTTCCTATGGAGTTCATAAGGTTTAAGGAAGTTCAAGTAGATGTTGTATTGCGTAAAATATAATTGGTGAGAGATTACTAGCATTCTATGTAGTGGTAGGAGCTGAAAAATATTGCAAACAAAAAGGTTTGATTTAACCCTACTGGTTTAGGCTTCGGGAAAGATTGCAGCCTGTGATGCACGTTGGAGGCGCATGTCACAGGTTGGGATTACGTGCTAGGCAAAAAAACCTGAATTTACGTGGTGCGAGGGCTTATCGATTCTTAAAACCATATCTGGTACCTAAAAATTATGTCAGGTATTATTCACTGTAAAATACTAAGATTGCTGTTGATCTGAACTAAAATTTGGTGCTTCATCCAGCTTCATAAGTTCGGATGGAGAAAGGTAATTTGCAGAGAGTTCGTTGTTCGAACTAGAGATGGAAAAGGAATGGAATCTCTTACACCAGGAGTGCTGCCAAAGCTTCTTCAGAGTACAAACTCGAATGGAAAGGTTCGTGGAGAACATCGGTCAGTTCTCCTGCAAGTTATCAGCATTGTGCCAGCCCTGTCAGGCTCAGAACTATGGCCTAATAAAGGGTTCTTTATAAAAGTATCTGATTCCTCACATTCAACCTATGTCTCATTGTCGACGGAAGACAATGAGCTAATTTTGAATAACAAGTTACAACTTGGGCAGTTTTTCTATGTTGATAGAGTGGAAGCTGGAACCCCAGTTCCGATTTTAGTTGGTGTTAGACCTGTGTCAGGGAGGAATCCCTTCATTGGGAATCCAAAAGATTTGATGCAAATGGTGGTTCCATCTGAGGGTCCTGTGAATGAAGTAGTTACCGGTTCGATATTGAGAAGTTGTCAGAAGTGAAAGGGGAGAATGCAAGGCAGAAAATTATTATCAAAGAGGAAAAGTCTGGTGTTGCATCTGGGTATATGCAGGGTGTTTTGACAGGAACCTTTAAAGTTGGTGGAACGGATTCAAGTGGAGTTGGGAAGAGCAACGAGAGTGAGAATGGTGGAGTATGTAAGAAGCGTGGATTGATGAATGGTAAGCAACAATAAAATAAAGAACAGGTACGATTCTCCCAAACACATACATTTTTTATTTTGCGGAGACACAGATAGCTTGGTCTGGTACTTGTTTCTCTTTAAATCCCACCACTTCCCCCCCCCCTAAATAGATCAAGTTGCAAGTAAATTAAAGGTCGAAAGACAATTTAAGTTGGAAATTATGAAAATACAGCAGTAGCACATGATGTTCTTGCCATGAACCGTGTCTGCAATGCATTAATATTTTTGCCCAGCATAAACAAATGGAAGTGCAATTACTCTATGAAGATTTCCAGGATATCCTGTGTCTGATTCTGATGGATAAATACGTAAGAATAAGGTTCCATACAACGTGCTTCGTTTGTTGAATGCACAGGGCCTTCCTCTGCTGCATGAAGATGTAAAATGTCGATTAAGTGACAGTTGTTGGTATTAGCATTGCAGGCTAGCCCGGCCACTCCTTGTCGAAATCGACCTGATGCACTTTCATCAAAGCCAGAGGTGGCCGTTTCAAAAACAGAGAATCGGCTGTTCCATCCAAGAGAACTTCTGCAAAACGGTTATCAAATAAACATGACTACACAAACATGAATTCTTTTTCAAGCAATGACAATAAAATCCCTTTTCCTGAGGCAACATTATGGATCTCTCTGCCTAGTAACCTCACGAGGCCTGGAAAGGTAAGTTCTCTTCAGTTTCTCCCTTTTCTATCAGGAAGCTTGAGGTTGATTGTCCTAAGAAAAAAAACTTTCATTGGAAAATTGATTTATCTTATTGATCAAATGATCTATGATGCACTGCCTTAAAAAAAGAGTCATTAACCCACTAATCCAAGCGATAGATATTATAAGAAAACTATGCAAACTCTTTCATCATAATGCAGCTCTCTTTTCTCATTGTTTGCTATATTCCAAGGGAATGCTACGATGGAGGTATTTGGTTGGGGCTGACGCTCAAAAGGAGGCATCCACTGCTGCAGCTCTTATCAAGTGCCTCGAAAAAGAATATATAACAAGGACAAAACATGATTCTACTCACCATAGTACTTACCATTTCTCTATTCTTACTTCCATCCATTTGCTTTCAGTATGTTTGCTGAGCTCTGCGCCTCAGCCTCACCAGACAACCCCCACGTCACTCTCACCAAATTCCTTAACACTCCAACAACTCATCGACCAACCATTCAAGGATAAATCACTGCAGTTATTTACTGACTTTTCTGCACCGGAGACAGAAAGAAAAAAACAAGTAAAAAGACAAGTCTAAGTTATGCCAAAGCTGAATTGAAGTCTCCAAAGCCTTCAATGGACCTAAGTGCAAGCGAGAAGCAGGAGTGGGCGAAAGGAGATGGTACACAAGAGATTAAAGAGCTCAAACAGACTCTTTTGAATGAAACAAGGGCTTGGTTTATGAGATTCTTAGAGGGTGCGCGCGTTGAATGCAGGATTTCATGTTGCTACTGTTAGAATTCTAATGAAATTAGTTTTGCTTTAGCTGTAGGATTCTAAAGAGATTAACTCTCTATAGAGTTCTAATTAGTTTATATTTCTATTCCTAATAGGATTTATCATAAATCCTATCCTTATCCAATAATCTCTCAAATTGTGAGAGTTTTATGGCTTTAGTTCATTATCATTGTAAGCCTATATAAAGGCAATTTGAATTCAATAAAAGTATGTGATTTTGATCCTAGTTTAGTTTCTAAGTGTTCTTCAGGAATTCTGCTGATTTTTTATGTTCAATTTAATCTGAACAGCAACTATTCTAAACAGCTACTATGCAGATCAAAGATTTCCAACAATTGGTATCAGAGCAATATTCTTACGGGACTGTGGGGAATTGTTTTTGAGTGAAACACAGAGAGGGTGAGTGCTAAAACACAGAGTGAATTGTGTGCAAAAACAAAGTGAGATTGCTTATTAAATCATGTCTATCTCTAGCAATAATGGTGTTGCAATTCCATTTCTGGGGAACACTACCATATCTGGGCTGTCAAAATGAGGTTCCATTTAAGAGCTCAAGGGTTGTGGAATGTAGTAATGTCTAATGCTGATCCATCAACCCTGCCATCAAATCCTACCCTTGCTCAAATGCGAGCACACGAAGAAGAGAAATTGAAGAAGGACAAAGTCATCACCTGCCTACACTCGGGACATGCAGATCACATCTTCACCAAGATCATGGATCTGGAAACACCAAAGCTTGTATGGGACAAGCTTTAAGTCGAACATGAAGGTAGTAGCAAAGTCAAGGCTGTCAAGCTACTTGCATTTAAAAGAGAATTTGAATTGCTGAAGATGAAAGACAATGAATCCATCAAGATTTATGTTGGGAAATTGATGAACATTATAAACCAAATGAGACTCCTTGGGTAGACATTTGAGGATCATAAGGTGGTAGAAAAACTTATGATGCCCATCCCTCAGAAATTTGAGGCTAAGATTTCTGTCATAGAAGAGTCTTGCGATTTGCAAAACCTTTCTATTGCAGAGTTGATTAGCAAAATCTTCAAATCCTAATCATCAATACAAACAAAATCTTAACTAATAACAATATTCTTATATATATTAAAACATAAATATTATATCAACAACTTATTTCTCCTTCCCTCTTTTCTCTTCTTCTTCTCCTTTCTTTCTCTCTTCTTGATTCTCTCTCTAATTTTCAGATCTATCTTCTCTTTTTTTCTATTTATATTTACAAAGTTAATTATTACAATACTCTTTATTTATTTACACCTAATTCTAAGCACCAAGGGCATTATTGTCTTTTACATTTTTTCTCAATACACTACACTTGAACTTTTAGATTGTTTGACACCAAGATCTGTTGGTTGAACTTGGCATTCTTCATGTTACTCCCACTCCCTTTCTTGCTATTAAAAACATTGTTATTCAAATTATTTCCAACAATGTTCTATATATGAAATGCTTAATTAACATATGAATACTCTTCTTTATATTTTCACAGAGTTTTAGACAATGGATATATTTATCATGGCTTTATCCTGTCACGATATTAATTCATGGTTGATAAATTGAAGCTTCGTGATGTGTCAGCATCAATTTAAGAGGAATGTCAGCTATACTATCTTAAGATAATATTATTGCATACAAAATTACTTGATTTAGAGAGTTTGGTCCATAAAAAATAAGTATGCATAATTTCTCTAAAAAAATAGTTATACATATTTATTTTTTAATAAAAAGATTGTAATTATAGTATAAAGTGATTGCACGCTATAATTATAATTATAGTAATATCTCATTATATCCTCTAATGAGAGACATTCATATACTATTTTGATATGTATCCATTACCATCTTTAATGATATACCCATGATTAAAAAAGGTACCATAATATTATTTGGACCCACCAAATAAAAATAAAAGCATCCATTTGCACTAAGCCCCTAATTGCATGAATCTATATCATGTCAACCAAATATTTGGGTACACCTGAAAGAATAATAGGAGCCTGTGCCAACACCAATAACTTTATGTGATATACACAAACTGATCCAGAAGAAAAAAGGAAAGAGCAGCATCTCATGGAAAGGAATGTTCAAAAAAGTGGCGACCTTGCATGAATGCCGTGCCATTGTAACACAGATTCTGTGATCCTCTGTTGTTTGTACTTGTCCTATAATCATCAAATTGTGGCTTTCTGTTGCTGTTTTCGTCGTCGTCGAGGAAGTAGATGTTGGCCACTCTAAGTAAAACTAGGAGCATTCTCAAGATCTATCTGGCTGCAGTTGTTGAATCGATCTTGGATCCATATTGAACTCAGCATTTGAAGATGTCTGATTTACTTGGCTCCCACCATGTTGCACGCCTCTACCATGTTTTCTAAAATTCAAGATGAACATTGGGTTCACCTTCACCAGCTGTTCAACTCTTTCTTCAACCTTACTCAGCTGAAAAGATGAGAATATGGCAACCATCTCAACAAAAATCAGAAAAATGTTACATGCCTGTAGATATTGATTCCAGGATGTTTCTCATAACTAGTGATCATTTAAAAATTCATAGATAGCGGTAGAAGTTGCCTACCCTTGCTGTCAATGCCCCGATTTCATCTTTCAATTTTTCATTCTCAGCAATCGCGTCAGCATGCTTTTTCTGCACTCTAGCAAAATCTGATGCCATCGAAGCATGCTCATCCATTAAATTATCAATCTAATGATGTCATGATAATAGGTTAGAAAATTAAATATTCCACTAAAATCATTAAAAAAAGAAAAGAAAGAGAAGATAGATGCATGCCACTATAATTAAGAGCACGTGAGGATGAAGGGAAAATTAATTAACCTCCGCTTGCAGTTCAGTTATTTGGCTCTGTCTCCTTCTTCTGTAGCTTCTAGCCGAATTTCTATTCACCACGAGCCTGAAATCCCGTTAAAACTTGAAATCATCAATGAGATGTGCCAAACTCCCAGCCTTTTTCTTTCTTGCATGTATACGCCAGTCCCTGAAGATAAATGGAGTACAAGAAAAATATCAGAGACAAGGGATCAATTATGGTTACCTCCTCGCACGTTTTGCCTCCACAGGATCTATTTCTTCAATGGCTTCTGAGTCTTCTTTTGATGATGCGTCACTTATTGTTTGCCTCATTTCTACCTTTCGTTTTCTCTGCATGGCATCAATCTTATATTCTGCAATGAACACCATCATACGATTACCATTTCACAAACAGATGCAAAAGCAGTGATGGGTGGTATATGTATATAATCTGCCCTTTCCGTTATGTGGAAAAATCATCTGCAAATTCTTACCAGGAGATGGCTCTAAATTTTGTTCAGCCTGTACTTGATTTTTGGGGTGTGTAGACGGTTCCTGTTCACACTCGTCAAAATTGTGAGTTAATTATTTGTAATAAAACTTTCAAATTTATCTTATAAATAATATAACAAACCATTTGAGGATTATATTTTAGCAGGACCAAAGAGAGAATAAGTATCATACCCCGAATCGGATAGCAGCAGCAGCGCAGGCCATTTTGAGTTTGGCCTGAAGCACAGAATAAATATACGGTGCTAGAGTTTGAGGATTTTCTATTTCTATTATGTTCTCTTGGTCAACTATCGATGATAATGACATCTGTGGCACCACAGAGGTAGCAGTGGTTGACAATTCTTCTGCTAACTTTTCCAAGGCCAGTTCAGACTCCCTTCTTGCCCTACCTGAAACTAGAGGATTCTGACCAAACCTTTGATGGCTTATCTCCACTATCTCGTTTAGAGACAATGTTGTCAGCGGTGGAAGCAAAGAAGGTGTGGTAGCTGATAATTCTTGAGCCAGCTTTTCTAGTGCAAGCTGATCTGATTCGTTCCTGTTGATCGTAACAGGTTGATGATCAGGATTCAGATGAGAAGTTTTAACATGCATCACATGATCATGTAACGATGAAGCTGGTGAAAAACTTTGTACTAGCTTCCCCGTGGCCCACGCTGGTTTGTTCATCGCTGAAACTGGCCAGGTGCAGGAGTCAAAGATAGCAGATAGATCACCAGCACCGTTCATGGTGTAAGTGTTTTAAAGAAGCAACATGCATGCATTGAGCACAGGGGGGACGTTCAGGTCTGTAAAGATACGAGTGTTTGGAAAATAAATCTGTACTCATGATATTTTTCCCTATTTATGTTGGTGAGGATCTAGTAAGAGAGAAACTATATGGAAGTGTCATTAAACCCCAATCTTCCTTCTTTTTTGGAGATATATTGGTGTTTACGAGGTCTTTACCTTACTTGGGATTTTTCTTCAATTAACGACAGCTAGTTATGTGAAATACAGGAAAATCATGAATATCCTTTACTGTTGTTAATGCGATTCGAATAAAAAAATTAATTTAAATTGTAGAAAATTAATTCCAAAACACATTAGGTTCTATGTTTTTTAAGGTAAAAAAAATATGTCTTCTTTTTTTTAATTACGAGTTATCATTGGCTCTTATTTACATTTATATCTATTACAGTATTTCAAGAATTATTATTTTATATTTTCAACCTCATTTTCACAAGTATAATTGCTATGCAAAAAAAAATTATGTTTATTTTATATTAATAGTGTGTGTATAATCATGAAATTTTCTTAATGAATAATAATGAATGTTATACATTGAGATACACTATTTATGATATGAAATACATACCTCAGTTAATTTTTATAAAAACTTTGCAAGCGATTTACAACTTCTTAAATAAACTCAAAAACAATCTAACAAAATTAGGAAACTTTAGAATTAAAAAATCTAAATAAATTAAACAAAATAAAATTATTAAATATAATATTTAATTTCTAAATTAAATAAGAAAAAATATAAATAACTTTTTTTCTATAAAACACTCCATCACAAAATCTCAAGTAATCCAAAATTTAACAATTAATATGATTATTGGGGTTAGTTTAAAATGGTATCTTCTTTGTGAATCTAGATTTTCCTTATGTATGTGTGTGTGTGTGTGTATTGCTCAACTCTCTAATTGCTTTCTAAAGAAAATAATTGCTTTATTAAAAAAGTATAAATGGATTTTTTTATGAATGATAAAACCATCCTTAAATATAAATTTCATAAATAAAAGGCTTGGGTTTTTATGTTCAAGGAAAAATGGGGGCAACATTAGATTCCTCCAAAATGTGGGAAAGCTAACAAACCTAATGTAAAAGGCAAGGAAAATCTTCTAGCATTAGGTTTGCAAATTCATTCGAGATCCTAGAAATTTGTTGGGACTATTATTAGCCTCATAAAGAAGATTACTTCGACATTAAAACAAAAATCACTCCATTCCTTATCCTCTCAAAGAACTAGTATATAAATAACAAGAAATTGACCTAACTAACTCAACAATAGAAATTACCCCCATCTCTGGAAGTCAGCACCACACGTTTTTCTTTGATGATAAAGGTGGATGTATTGCATTGCCCATCATAAACTCACTCTTATCATTTTATCATGGCATATCTAATAAAATATAACATCTATTCCTAGACACTATATAAGACTAAATTTGCCATCATATATTTTGCCTGTAGAAAATAAAACATGACATTATTTATTTATGATCACCTTGTTTTCTAGCTTCGATCATATTAACTTATAAGACTTAAGATGATTATTTATTTTAAGCAACGACTTCTTAACTACCTTTATTAATATCATAATTGTATAATTATCAAGTTGCACACCTTTCTCATATATATCATAAAAAAAGATGTTATTGTGAAGCCAATCTTCACCCAAATTAACTCTAAAAGTTAACAAACTCTTTTTAATGACTAAGGTTACACTATCATCACTGTATCTAGTCTTTTTATTATCCTTATCATAACAAACAAGATCTATAATGGCTTCACCCTTTTTTCATATTCATATTTTATTTATACATTTTTTTCTTGTATAACTCACTAGTTTATAAAACTCATTAACACAATATACATGATTCCCACACTTGTTGAACCAAATTGCCAACCCAATACCTTGACTTGTATTTTATTGAGTATTGTGTTTCTGTTAGACTAGTTGTTCATCCATCATTAAAGCATTAAAGTGTGTTCCTCTAGTATTCTAGTTTATTCATAAACTTTTATTATATCATTTAGCTTATTTTCTTTCCATAACTAAATATTATCAATAAACCTCTAAAACTATCCATAATGGATACAAATAAATGACATCTTGTAAGAACTATTATAACTTACCAAAGTGTACTCGTCATCATATCTTACATCTTACCTATAAGGTCATTATTATATGGTTTGTACATGTTAAAAACAAAAAGAGTAAGATATCATTCATCTTTTCCTAATCATAAATCTTAGGTTTTCCTGGTCTTTCACAAAAAATTTCCAAACACTCCCACCACACAAAAGCTTACCTTTTTAATTAGATGATGATTAGCTTTATCTTTACCTGTTTTGAGACCATCGTATAATCAAATATTCTTTCTATTTCCTAGAACCAATAAATAAGTCCCTCAGCTTGTAAAGCTACTATAAACTTAGGGGTTCCGTTTAACAACCTAAATCTCCATAATAACTAGTTTAATCATAAGGTAGTCTTCTTCACTTATACTTATAACACAGGTTCTTAAGACTATATAAAAAGTCTTGATTACTTGTCCATGATCCTTTATATCATAATCTGCAAAAAGAAAAAACAATTCCATAACCTACCTTTATAATTCCTCAATCACTAATTCATGATGTTTCATTTTTAGGGCAGAATCTTCTCAACCAAAAATTATCCCTTTCCATCATGACCATGTTCTACTTTACGACCTTCAACCATGGTTATTTAATAGTTTAACAAAAAAACATTAGAAACATTGGGTTTTGATAACAATTAACATGGTCTAAATTAAATGGACTAAAAATCAAACAAAATAGGAAGATAAAATTCATTAAAATGGCTAAAACAAGTCCTAAACATGTTGTATTTCTTAATAAAAATTATTTGATCAAACTCTACCTTAAATAAAATAAGTATTATAATAGTTTAAATAGGTTTATCTCTAGCCTCAACCAGAAAGGAAAAAAACAATATCATAGTCTAATAGGATAATTAAAAGCGAAAATCAAAATTAGATTGAAACACTAAAACAAGCAAAAAATAAATATAGCATCTCTAAGGCCTAATTTGAAGGTCTTCCTACCTAAGTTGGTTACAACTAGTTGACCAAGTATAAAATTGGGTTTGTAAAATATCCAAGAAAAACTTGAACACAATGCAATGGTAGGATTAAAAGTTATATTTATTTTTATTAGACATGTCACTTAATAGGAGCATATCTCTTTTTAAGGTTGGACTTATTTAATTTATAAATATATTTACTAGGCTTTATGCAAGATCCAATTACATCAAATCTAAATTTTACTATTCAGATTCTCTAGAATCTCCTACATGATCTATGTTAATAAAAACTTAATATATATTTTTTTATATGTTGGTTATGAAGTTAAAAGGAAACTAAAAACAGGATGGGCATTCAATATAAAATGGTAATGGTATGATATTCTTAAACTTTTGGTCTTTTTTTAGACACATGTTGCATAGTTGTTGAGTTATTTTTTAGACACATGTTGCATAGTTGTTGTGTAATTTTTTAGACACATGTTGAAATCTTACAAATATAGAATATGCAGGGATTGTTTTTTTTCTTTTCTCTGAACCCTCTCCATATCTTGTTGCCACAACCCCAACTAAATATGATCTTTTGGTTTAGCTTTTTTCACCGCCCTTTCTCTACTAGCAAATGCAGAGTTTTATTCATAGCTTCACATGGAAATAAATTAGGTCAACAGTCATTTACTCCATTTTTTATATATATATATATAAAACTACATAATCCTTTCAAGGTAACTTGATCACTCTTTCTTTCTTTTTTATTCTATTTGGTTATGAAAAGTCAAGATTCAATTTGTTTTTGAGTTTTATTTATTTATTTATGAAGGTTTCGACAAATAGGTTGGCTTAAATGTAGAAACTATAATGTAGGAAAATAAGTTGATAGAAGAGATTTTTCAAGCTTTGAGATGTTGCTCTCATAAAAAAGGTTGTTATATAAAAGCTTGCCTTTTTTAATACAATAAGCTTGAATAAAAACAAGTGGGTGGGGTTAACTTTAATGTGTGTTATTTGTTTTTCTTTATAAAATTATATTTTTTTAGAAATGAAATCACAAGAGGAACAACATTTTATGTTTCAAATGTTAATTTTTTCTCGCTTTAATGATAATATTCTCAAAATTGTGTTGGGACACTTTACTTGTAAGATTTTGTTAGGAATGTCACCTTACTTCTTATCAATTCCACCATAAGTTTTATGAACAAGAACAACCCTAGCAATGTTATTTTGTATAACTAGTAAGTGAGGGTTTACTTTGGTAATTCATAAAAAAAAAGACTAGAAATATAATTTATTGACCTAAATTTAACCCCAAAAAATCCCCTTAAATCGCATATTAGACATTATAAAACTTTGAATTCGAATGATTTCAGTAGTATTCAATTGTATTTCGATAATTATTTAAGTGTTACAGCAGTAGAATATATACATGAAAAATAAGCCTATTGTACAATTTGCTTTTCTAACTTACAGAACTTGTTACACAGGAAAGGAAATAACAGTAACCTGCCATCTGCAGCTGTATTCTTAACACTCTCCCTCAACATGGAGCATAAATATTTATCATACTCATCTTGCTAATAACATCATAAAATACCCTTCCTGAAACTGTCTTTGTGAGGATATCTACTAACTGATCTGCGGACCGAACAAACAAAAATTATATAATCTTCCGATCGAGATTTCTTTAATGAAATGTTGGTCTACTTCGACATGTTTGGTACAATCATGTTGTATCGGATTGTGGGCAATCTCAATAGCTACTTTATTATCACAATGTAGATTCATAATCAATTCCCAAATCTTGTAACACATGTTTTATCCATAATAATTCACACACATCGTGAGCCATACCTTCTACACTTGATCTAGCAACCACTTTTTGCTTCTTACTTCTCCAAGTAACAAGGTTGCCTTCAATAAACATAAAGTAATCTGATGTCAACCTTCTATCAGTCTGGTTTCCTACCCAATCTGAGTTTGTATACCCCTCAATCTCGTGAATCTCCCTTTTTGAAAATAGTCGGCCTCTTCCTGGTGCACTCTTCAGATACCTTAAAATCTGATATACTGCTTCCATATGTTCTTCTCCTGGCGAATGCATGAATTGACTTACCACACTTATTGCATAGGCTATGTCTGGCCTTGTATGTGATAAGTATATTAGTTTCCCAACTAACCGTTGATAACATCCTTTGTCCATTGGCATCTGATTTTCCTTTTCTCCTAGCTTGTGATTCATTTCCATTGGTGTGTCGACTGGTTTACATGCAAGCATGTTAGTTTTTGTTAACAAATCTAGCACATACTTTTAATGCGATAGACATATCTCGGTTTTTTATCTTGAGACTTCAATCCCTAAGAAATACTTCAATTGTCTGAGATCTTTCATTTCAAATTTTGATGCTAGGAATTGTTGGAGCACTTTTCGTTCTTCTAGATCATCTCCTGTTAGAACCATATCGTCCACATACACAATTAAAGTTGTAACTTTTCCTTCTTTGTGTTTTATAAACAACGTGTGATCCGAATTGCTTTGCTTATATCCAAATTCCTTCATCGTAGAGGAGAATCTTCCAAACCATGCTCGTGGTGACTGTTTCAAACCATACAATGACTTCTTTAGCTTACAAACTTCATTTCTCCATGAGGATTTTTGTTTAGCTCCCAATGAAAAATCCATGTAGACTTCTTCTTCAAGGTCACCATTTCGGAAAGCATTCTTTCAAATTATTGTAGGAACCAGTCTCGATTAACTGCTAAAGATATGAGGATGTAGATAGTATTGATCTTTGCAACTAGGCAAACATCTCTTGATAATCTACCCCATACTTTTGCGTATACCCCTTCGTAACAAGCATTGCTTTGTACCTGTCAATATTATCATCTGTCTTGATTTTTATAGTGAACACTCATCTGCACCTAACTACCTTCTTCCCTTTTGGTAATGGACACATCTCCCAAGTGTTATTCCTCTAAAGTGCTTCCATTTCTTCATTCATTGCCTTAGTCCATTTGGGATCTGCTAGTGCATCATGTATATTACTAGGAGTAGATACAGTGGATAATTGATTAACAAAAAAATGCATATGATTTAGACAATCTATGGGGAGACATATAACTACTGATTGGGTATTTAATCTTGGGTATTTGGGTTAGGTTCATATTGTTTTCTCGGGATTCCTCTATTCAACCTTTATGGATATTTATTTCTTGTGTTTTCTACAAGGATAGGAATCTCGTTAGTTTCATCAAGAATAGGGTTCTAGTTTACCTAAAAAAGAACATTCTAGGTCAATTCTTCTATTGATGGTTTAGACGTGGGCAACTCTAGACCCCGAAAGGGGTTGCTGAGAGTATTCTGGTCTAAGTACAATTCTAAATCAATACCGTCCTTTAGCCCCACATCTTTTTGTCCAGAGAATTTTTCAAGTATCCCTCCGTTCTCCTCTAGTTCAAATAACTCTTCGTCGTTCTCTTCATTATTTTTAATCCCCTGAAGAGACGTCCCATAAACTCCCCCTGAATAGTACGGTTCCAACTCGTGAAACAAGGTATCCAGGGTCACATGTAACTTCGGTTGTTTGGGATCATAACACCAATACCCCTTCTTAAATTCTGAATAACCTATGAATACACACCTTTTTATGCAAGAATCAAGTTTCCCTTGCAACACTTTAGGTATGTAAGCATAGACAGTACATCCAAATACTCTAGGTTCAAGGTTTGGTAAATGGGGAACAAAGAGTAGGGATTCCATCTTCTACTAAGGAGTCTGAAAATTAAGCACACTAGACGGTATGTGATTAATCAATTATGCATCCGACTTCACTGTCTTACCCTAAAAAAATTTAGGCATATTCATGCCAAACAGGGAGGCCCGAACAACTTTCATAATCTGCCGGTTTTTTTCTTTTTACCAATCCATTCTATTGTAGAGTATAAGTGCATGAAGTTTGGTGTCAAATTCCATGGTGACCCAAGAATGTACCTAACACTTGATCCACAAACTCGTGATCGTTGTCGATTGCGGTGTTCAAATCGATTGTCTGGTATTGAGTTGTCACTATTTTATGAAAATCCTGAAAAGTTGTACCTACATCACTCTTATTTTTAAGTAGAGAAATCCAAGTCCTTCGAGTACACTCATCAATAAACATAACAAAATACTGAGCATTAGAAAATGATGGGAGTTTTGCAGGACCCCAAATATCCGAGTGAATAACCGTGAACGGTTCTGAACTTTTATTCAAACTTGGTAAATAAGGGATACGATGGCTTTTGGCTAGTTCACAGATTTCACATTTAAAATCTAAATTACTGACATCCAAAAACAAAAATAGTTGTAATTTTTTAAGATACCTAAACAAAATATGCCCAAGCCTTCAGTGCCATAACCATACTAGTGCTTGAGCTTTGTCTTTACTGTGCTTGATGTGCCTTACTGAGTTTTGACCCTCCCTTTCTCGGTTAACTCAAGATAATAAAGGTTTCCGGCCCCTTCTAACACCATAACCAAGAATCTTTCAAGTTAGAATGTCCTGAAAAACACAAAACAATGGCCAAAAAATTACAGTACATGCAAGGGTAGTAGTAATTTGGCTAACTAACAGTAGGTTGTATGCCAGGGATGGAACAACAAGAACTGTATCCAAGGTGAGGGATTTAGTTAAGCTTAAAGATCCTTCCCCGGTAATCGAAGAAGTACTACCGTTGATAGTGTAAATAACAGACTGAGAAGATGGTTTAGAGGAATTTAGATTATCGGAATCTCTAGTCATATGATCGGATGCACCTATATCAATAATCCAAGAATTATTCTTAGCAATAATAGAGAGTGCATAAGTTTTACCAATTATATCTGGATGAACAAAAATTGCCATAGGTTATTCGTGTTCTACATTCATACAATTCCCCACATACCACATATTGTTCAATATTTTTCCGGGGTTTCTCTTAAAATCCCACTAGTCTGGGTACTCGATAATTTCATAGCATCTTTGCTTCGAATGGCCTGATTCTCCATAATAAGTACACATAGCCCCCCCCCCCCAACCAATTTTTCCACCATTTATATTTTGCCTCGTCTGCCCCCCTTTATTTACAAGTCTATCTGCTGCCCCCCTCCATTCACACCTTGTCCCCCTCGGTATTTAGGCTGCCAAGGACCAGAGGGGCGTGGCAAATTACTCCGATGCGCCAACATCACTGACCCTTCAGAAATGGGTTCGTGATGGTGGTGACTCTCTCCTCCACCATGGGTTTGGCCAGCCTCTATTCCTCCCCCCATCACCTGAAGTTACTGGTATTCTCGCCGGACAAATGCATAGGCATTTTCAAACTCCAGCTTCGGGTCCTTCCTCAGAATCTCCCCATGACTTGGTCAAACACCGAGTCCAGGCCACTAAGGAAGATGTGCAGCCAAAGCCTCGCCATCGCTGATTGTTGCTGAACCACATTGTCGACGGTTCCAACCTGTGAGTTTGTCTGATGGTCAATTTCTTGAAAGATGGCGATCAATTCATTATAATACATGGGTAATGGCCAATTTTGTTGCTTGGTTAAGAATGATTTTTTATTTAAATCAAAAATTTGTGTCTCGTCCGAGCCATCGTAAAAAGTTTTTGTTGTTGCCTCCTAAATCTCCTTCATCATGGGTAGCTTGATGAACCGTTGCATCAATGATGGCCTCATCGAGTCAATCAACTAGCTTTTGACTTGGTGGTTCTCGATAATCCAAGCTTCTATGCTCAGGTTAGCTAGGTCTGTTTCTTCGTGTCTCCGGTGAGGAACCCAACTTTATTCCTTGCACCTATTCTCATTTCAATGATTCGGCTCCATGATGAGTAATTCGTTTCATCTAGGGTGATTCCAGTTGGAAGAGGGGAGTTGTCCTGGTGGACTACAATCTGAGTCGCTGCCGTGGAGGTAGGGACGGTTGATAATTTCCATGTTAATGATGTGTTTGGGTAATTTCTGGGATTTCAATATGTTGACGATGTGTTTGGGATTTCTGGTTGAAGAGGGAAGATGTGTTGGAGTGTTGTTTTCTGGGTAATTTATGGGATTTCTCGGGTTTTTTTCTTCTAGGTGTTGTTTTTCTAGCATTTCTCAGATGGTTGTTGTTTTTTATGATGAACAACGATTATTGAGAACAAGCACTGTGGAAATTAAGAACTGGATTGATGATGAGCATTGGCTTGTTGATAAACACGCACTGTAGTAATTAAAATCTGGGTTTACGGGCAAGAAAAAAAATACCGAGGTTTGTCTGTAGCAATTCGATTTTAGAAGAAAAATTTTGAGGTTTGCTCTGATACCATGTAAAACTTTGAATTCGAATAATTTAAGTAGTATTCAATTGTATTTCGATAATTATTCAAGTGTTACAGCAGTATAATATATACATGAAAAATAAGCCTATTGTACAATTTGTTTTTCTAACTTACAGAACTTGTTACATGAGAAAGGAAATAATGGTAACCTGTCATCTGCAGCTGTATTCTTAACAGACATCAATGATATTATCATCAGTTTATTATAGGTGAGAGATAAACTTGTTACTAGATGATGAATACAATATTTGACATTTACCCATCACCATAACTCCTTGGTTCATCTTCACCAACCAGTAGCTTCTGATAGTGTGAATTGATGTCATACTTCCCTAATGACAATGGCATTAATGGGCTTGAAATGTTAAGTGAGAGGTGGAGTTTTTACTGATGATTTTATATTTTATTTGAATTGGGATAAAGGAGCTATTTTTAAAAATACATTGAATTTTATAGGCTTGTTTTATGTGAATTAATAGAACATCATGCAAATCAACAATGTTGTATGCTTTTTATTTCCTTTTCTATTACAGAAAAAAATCATGTTTTCAGGATTTGTTGATCTTTTTTTGTAGTGTCTCATTCTACTCTCAAAGACAAACATACAAGTTTGAAATATAATATGTTGTTTTATTTTCTTTGCCTAGTAATACTTATTCAAAGATAACAAAACTTTGGTAAGACTACTAATATAGGAGCTAAGATTCAAATCTTTTTCATGTTCCCATTTAATTTTTTTTATATTTTTCTATAATGTTGGGAAAAAAATTATTTATTGTTATGGATTTTTTTTATTATATTATTAAATTAGATGTGCTTATTAAACTTCATAAATTTCTCTTGCTTTCTTAAAAAAAATTAGTTTCTTCTTAACATCTTTTTCTTAAGTTGAAAAAAAAAATGATCCAACCCGTTGCATATCATAGGCCCACCAATTTAGTGTTATTTCCATTTCACAACAAACTTGTTAAATATAAAAAATAAAGAGACAAGTGTGCATTCATTTGACTACTTCTAGGGAGATGTTTTGGAGCGTTGTCCACCTATACTTTTTAAAAATTGAGTTTTTTTGTTCAAAATTAATTTATTTTTTATATTTTAAATTATTTTAATATCATGATATTAAAAATATATTTTTAAAAAATAAAAAAATATAGTTTTTAGAATATTTCTAAATAAATAAAAAAGTGTGAGTATATATTACAAATAATATAAAATACATCAATGTTTCATTGTGTCCCTAGACCTAGATCATTGTAGATTTCAATAGTAAAATTACTTTTTCACCCCCTCAAACCAAAAAATTTAACCCTCGAAATCAGGGGTATTTTAGGTATTTTTGAGGGGACTGTGTGACATTTGCGGATTGTTTGAGGGTATTCTGGTTTTTTTCCCTATATTTATTTGCACAATGAAACTATTTATTTACCCTAGGAAAATGACAGAAAGACGAGGGCTAGTGCGGGTATTTTTTGATTTTTGTTTGATATTGAACAATGAAATATCATCATTGCTCCCTCGTGGGACATAGGGAGGGGGGCCGCAAGCGAGGGTAATTTCATGCTTTTATATTTTGTACACAAAGTGAAACTACTTAAATACCCTAAAAAACGCTAAAAACAAAGGTTTGATTGTAGGGGCATGGTGGTACTTTCATGTCTAGTTTTTTTCGTGGTATCACTAAGTCCAGGAATATATAGGTAATTTCTTCTTATTATTTTTTGAAGTTATCAGTAGTTTTGCGTGTACACGTTGTTCGTGAGGCGTGTACTGCTTATATCTGGGTGGTATAAAATTTTTGGTCAGTCATGTCTTCGAGTGCACCGCCATGTTTGTTTCCTCTAGCCGTGCTTCCGTCACTGTAAGGCGATCGAAATATAGACAATGAATAATTTTTCTTTCCCCTTTCCTGCAATGGCAAAATACATGTTGGTTCTTTATGTTTAAGATTGTTTTATTTCAATCCCCTCGGTTTTTTTTATTTCCTTTTTCTTCTTGATTTCTTCAATATAAGTATTGATTTTATTCAATTATACCCCTTTGAATTAAAATTGATCATATATGTTGTTTTTCGTTTCATCCCTCATTCTTTTTGGTTTTTGGGTTTTAATTTGTTTTAATTTCGTCCTGTAATTGAAATTGATCATATATGCTAATTTTTATTTTGTTCCTTATTCTTTTGGGGTTTTTTTAAATTACGCTGCTATTTTTTTAAATCCCTTTAATTTTTTTGGTCTCAAAGTTTTGATTTGTTATGGTTTTGTCCTTCGATTGTAATTAATTATATATTTTATTTAATTGTTTAGACAATAATTGTGATACTAGTTTTAGCTGTTGTAGTCATGATAATGATGGTATTGCAGCAATAGATTTTCAATGATGCCTTCATTTTTTTTATAGATAGAAAATCAACGATTTATTTATATTATTTAGTTATCATAGGTTTTTCATAATTTATATTTATTATTTTGTTTAATTTAAATTAGATTATGAAATGAACTTATCCTATTGCGAAAGAATTTGATGATTCGTATATCCAAATTTTCTTATTTTTTTAATAATGATGATAATTTTATGCTGATAATTTCGTTGAAACTTGTTAAAAAATAAATTTATATTAATTTATATAATTTATTAGAAATTTGTGTTCAATTTGGCATAAATTTATAATATAATAAAAAAAATTCATGCACATAAAAGTAAACACAAACGGCGGCGCGATGATACACCTCCATGGACCCTTATTACTTAAGCCCATTACCAGAGACTGGGTCGAGCCTAAAATGATCATAAATTTACTTCGTGCTGTGCACATCTTCGAAATTACTCGTTACAGAGATAGAAATTGCAGCTTACCTTAATAAAATATAACAACTGGCCTCTCTTCGATCTGTCTTTTGTTTTTTGTTTTTTTTTTATTATACATAGATTTTCTCCACCATCGTCTCTTGTTCCTCTAATCCTTTAATCCAAAACCAAAAATCCACATGTTATAACCAGGTAATTCTTTCTTTTTGCATGTTTATTTGATACTTGAATTATGATTTGATGGGTTTCATTTTGGGTTTATAAACTTGTGATTGCATTGTTTCATGGAGTCTTAATTGGGATTTTGTTGTTTGGTTCGTGAAGATAGATCGCAGGGATCTTGTTTATTTTATGTAGTTGAGTTATAAAAGAAAGGTTAGAGGTTTTGTTTCTGCTGTCATTTTTTTTCCTTCTAATAGTGGCTTTTCTCTTGTTTTTTTGTTATTTATAAATATAAGACAAATACAGAAACTGAATCGTGTTTTTTTCTTACATGTGTTAATAGATGGATTCTATTTTTAGATTTCAGATAATTTACATCCTGATGCTTCGATGTTAAGTTTAAATAAAGGAATGCTTCTTCTTTTTTAATTAAATTTTGTTTTTTAAGATAGAGTTTTGATCAAATTTGCTTGTTTGGCCTCTAATGGATCTGGGTTTTCTATACATGGTGCAGCTATTTTGTATATCTGAGGAAGTAAAGATGGTGAAGATGACAATGATCGCACGTGTTACTGATGGGCTTCCGCTAGCAGAGGGACTGGATGATGGTCGTGATGTGAAAGATGCTGAAATGTACAAACAGCAGGTCAAGGCACTTTTCAAGAACCTTGCATCTGGCCACAATGACGCTTCGAGGATGTCCGTTGAGACTGGTCCTTATGTTTTCCAGTATCCTGCAATTTATTTTTGTTTGTTCATTTCATAACCCTTGGAAGTTTGTTCTTGATAGCCTGACATTTATGTATATTGCTCCTAAACATTTTATTACACTTGCTAAGCATGTGTAAACTTGTCTTTAGCTTTCCTATTTTTAGTTTATCTTCCTCCACAACATTAAGGATTCCAAACCTTCTGCAGAATCATGCAATCTCTTATTATGTCCAGAAGTCTAATATGTTACTGGTTTTTTGTTAACAGTTTAATGACACTGCAGAGAACTCATAAAAAAATGATGAATGTTTACTGATCATATATATGCACAAGTGTCTTGTTCTGGTTCAGGTTGTGAAAGCAGCTGTACCTGCATATCTGTATTTGTTTTTCGACGTGCTGATGGTTTTCATTGAACTTTATGTGGTCATTTGGCCCGTCTGTTTCATAAAGTGCAAGTTAGATTTAATGTGATCAGTTAAATACTTGTAAGCTTGCTTGTGGATCTTATTTATGTTTCCCTAATGACCTAATTTATGCTCATGCTATGCTACTCAATACCATCAATTCTCATGGTCCGATCCCTTTTCTGAGTTTTGAACTGTGGGATTTATGGATTTCTTTTTGTATTTTGTAAAACTTATTCCATGTTTTCTTATTATTTTTAAAGTCAATCAGACTAGATGTTTTCCTTCACCTTAGTAGTTATATCATTGAAGGACGCATTTGTTACCTTACTATGTGTGACCGTTCTTATCCTAAGAAACTTGCCTTTCAATACCTAGAAGACCTTAAGAATGAATTTGAACGTGTCAATGGGGCCCAAATTGAAACTGCTGCTAGACCATATGCCTTCATCAAATTTGGTAAGTTTTATTCATATTGAAAAAATATTGTTCTTACAGATACTTGATATTCCTTTACATTCTAATTGGCACTTCTACTAGGCTTGATTTTGTTTTCATGTTTATGTTTTTAAGATACTTTCATACAGAAAACAAAGAAACTGTATCAGGACACCCGTACCCAGAGGAACATTGCAAAGTTGAATGATGAGCTGTATGAAGTCCACCAAATAATGACTCGCAATGTGCAGGAAGTTCTGGGTGTTGGTGAAAAGCTGGACCGTAAGATGCCTGATTGATTGGTTTTTATGATTATGGTGCAAGTAAAACATGATCCATGTCTATACTTGAAATGAACATATTAGTGTTTGAGTTTTTATATATTTTTAGATGTGGTAATAATTAGATTAGGCAATGATTATATAAGCATGCTCAACTGGGATATACTAACAAGCTATGTGGATGTTATTATATGCTCTAGAGATGTCAGGGAATGCATCACCTATGTTCCTTGGTCACATATCTCCACTTAGAAATTGTACTCAAACCATATTTTATGGGGCTTGCCATTATTCTGCAAGGACAGAACACCAAATATATGAATTCTTGGAAGGAATCATATTTATCCTTTCAAGAGAGCTTTTCTTCACCAATAAGTGTGTTTGATATTTTGATGCAAGGTGCTTTTCAAAAGTGTTTTTCAATTGAAAATGCATCACAATGAATTTTTTTTCCAGATTTTATATATTTATTTTTGACATTAGCACATCAAAACCATTCAAAAACACCTTAAGACATAAATTTGATCTTTTTCAAGTGAAACTTAATTTGAAAAGCACTTTAAAAAGCAAGTTGTAATGCAGAAACAAACACATTAAATTTGTAAATTATTAAGTTCAACCAAATCATGTTTCTTTCATATTTGATTTTGGCCAAATAACTCTTGTTCCTTGTATTTACATGTGAGTGACTTACTACTCGCATCAAATTGCTTTTTGCCTCATTATTTGTGTTTAATCACTCCTTTCTTTCACTTGGTTAAAAGATGCTACTTTCTTACCTTTCATTCCCCTCCCAATATATTCACAAAATTCTCTCTTTTGTCTTCGGTGACAATGCAGAGGTCAGTCAAATGTCAAGTCGGTTAACATCAGAATCTCGCATATATGCTGACAAGGCAAGAGATTTGAATCGACAGGTTAGTTCCATATGCTAAGCAGTTAACATACATTGTTAATCCAACTGACACTTTAGCAACATACTCTCAATTTGTATGCTTTTATCCAATGTGCTCTACCAGATGGCTTTGTTTTTGGAGGCCATTTGGTTATATATTGTTTAGGTTTCGTATTACTGAAGTTAATCTGTACCACTTGAGTTTCATATTCTTACCTGACAAAATAAAGAAACATTAGGTTGCTTGAGTGCTATTGAAATCATAATTTATTATTTTCCAAAAGGTTGCTCACTCAAATTCTTGGAACACCACAGTAATGTGTATGAAAGGGTTTTCATGAAAAAGGTTGTCATATATTCTAGGGCCTTTGTTTTCCTTACCTTCTCGACAATTATTTGAAAAAATCATGGGGCACAAGTGGCCTTTATCTATTTTTCAAGTGGCAGTGAACTTTTATCCAAGTGTTGGTGTCATAAAGTCTCGTGGTAAGCATCTGGCCTTTATCTGTTTTTCAAATGGCAGTGAACTTATCCTAGTGTTGGTGTCATAAAGTCTTGTGGTAAGCATCTGGAACTGAGATCCATGTGGCATGTTATGGTTAAACAGAGAATCATAATCATTCTCATGTCCTTCAAGAGGAAATAACTGGTCTTAGAATATCTCTGAAACATTCAAGTGTTTTATATTTTTTTCACAAGAGTGATCCCGTGATTCTATTTATTTATTTATTTTTGTTATTGTCCATGGTAAACCATGGGATTGCGACCAAAAAGATTTTAGAAGAATAGGTTGATGTGGTTTATGTTCTTAAAATCAGGTAGGTGCTCTACTATTTCTGCGAGATTTACATGTTAGGCTCGCTCTATGCACTGTGCTTTACCTTTGTTAGTAGTTAGTTTCCTTCTTTCAGATAAAGTATGTTATTTTTGTTTAATTCTTTCAGATAGAATTGGATTACAGGATTGCTTGCTGCAAGGCTTGACCTATAGGTCTTGTTGGAATTCAAAAAAAAATTACATGTTTGTTTAAAGATAATTTTCTTTATTATACATGTTTTGTGATCAAAGTTGGCATTGGTTACTGCATAGTTCTTGACAAATGCTGAAACATAACTACATGTAGTAGACCCACTTGAAATTTACTTATGATCTGCTTTACACCATTTGAGTGCAGGCCTTAATTCGAAAAATGGGCCCCTGTTGCTATTGTGCTAGGAGTTGTCTTCCTCCTCTTTTGGGTTAAAAACAAAGCTCTGGTGATCCAATGGCCTTCTGTGGTTTCTGAGAAATGTTGCATATTTTTTCATGGGTTTTTTGTGCGTTGCAGTCAGTTGCCTGTGTTCGTGGTACAAGTCAAACATTTGAGGCTTCAGGACACACACATGAAGGCTTAATGTTTCAAAGTGGACTCTAGGTTTTGCTCAAGGCACGCTAGTTAGAAGGACTCTAGTTTGTACATCTGAACAAAACATGGAAATGTGAGACTAACCCTTCATCGCACAATTAGTCGAGGATAAAAAATATTGGATTACAGTTATGGGTTTTCCAAATTTTCGATATTTTATAGAAGCCTTATGTGCTCTAGATTACTGCGATATACTGCCTGCAATTCTTATTTTGCCTTAATGATTTATTGCGCACCCCTCTCTAGTTACTATTACTCTTTCTTTTCTTTTCTTTTTGTAAGTTTTCTAGTGCCATTATGCTATGATACACCTTAGTCCACATGGTGAAGCTTGCCAATATTTTGATAACGTATATTTTTTCGGATAAATAAGGACAGCCCTTGATGATTTTATGGCTTGTTGATGATTATGTTTACGAGTAGCCTTGAAATAGCCGTTGTACTGCAGCCCATGATACTTTTGCACCTGTTTTTGCTATCAACCCAAGTACCTACACTATTCATTTGCCTGATCCTTTTTTCGAATAGCATGCACAAGTTTCTTGCTTGTGTGCTGTGCTGAGTATTGATTGTTTTGTGTCTTTTCATTGATTATCTAAAAACTTTAATTCATTACATTATCATTGATAACATCAGCTTGAAATAGGTTATTTGTTTTGTGCATCGAAGTGATTGAATATTGTTATTGTTTGAAGTGATTGAATATTTATTTAATCGGTGGATTGTATATGTGCATCAAAGTGTTTGTAAATAATTTGGTTTAATTTTCCCATGACTTCGTATGTTTTCTTTGTACATGATATTAAATATGAAATATCATACAAAAAAAGGCGTGAAAGTCAATTTTGAACAAAAATAACATCGACTAATGAATTATTTTGCTAATTATTCCATTTTAATCATCATGATTCTTAAATTATCATAGTTATTATAACTGTTATTAGAATAATTATTATAAATAATTAATATTCTGATTATTACTAGCAGTATTGTTATAGTCGTTATCATAATTACGACAATAATCATCACGATAACCAACATTGTTGTTGTTATTAATATTATTTCAATTATAATTAGTACTATTATCATTATTATAATTATGTTTGACTTTTTTGATATTTTTATATTATTTTATGAGTTATTGTTATTATTAGTTTATTACCATCAAAGTCATAATTGGTTACATCATATATCAACATAATTTATAATAAATATAATCATTACTATCATGATACTTTATAATGTCACTATTATCATTAAGATCATAAAACCTTAATTATTATTAGTCATACTGTTAAAATAATAAAAATTATTAACTTACCTTGAAGAATAAAAAAGCTTAAAATTTAAAAAAAGAATAAGCAAGAAAAACATTTCTAGCATTAAAGATTATTATTACTATCTACTATTATTATTATTATTATTATTATTATTATTATTATTGCATATATAATGACAAAACAAAATTATCTCGGAGAATAAAAAATACTAAAAATTATAACAAAAGAGTAAAAAAAAATGACAAAAGAAAAATAAATATTATTAGCCTTAACAAAATCATTTGAAAAAAAAATCTCAAATAATAATAATTATTGATGCATAAATAATGAAAGAAAAACATTACCTAAGAATAAAAAAATAAAAAATATAACCAAAGAGTACGCAAAAAAATAAAATAAATGATAAAAAAATATTATTAGCCTTATAAAAATATTTTGATAAAACATATAAAATAATTATTACTATTATTGCATAACAAATACAAAAACAATTGACCTTGAAGAATAAAAAAAAAATCAAAATTATAACAAAAGATTAAGCAAAAAAAAAAATAACAGAACAAAAATATATATTATTAGCCTTACAAAAACATGACTTAATGAATAAAAAACAAATAAAAAAAGAAATATTAATTTTCAAATGAGCACTAACACAAATTAACATTTAAGGACTAAATAAAAAAATACAACCCCAACAAAAGAGGAAAAAAAACATAATTATTACTATTATTGCATAAATAATAAAAAACAAATTAGCTGGAAGAATAAAAAACTCAAAATTATAACAAAAGATTACAAAAAAAAATGACAAAACAAAAATATATATTATTAGCCGTAAAAAAACATTTGACTTGAAGAATAAAAAAAAACAAAAAAAGAAATATTAATTTTCAAATGATCACTAACACAAATTAAAATTTAAGGACTAAGTAAAAAAATTACAACCCCAACAAAAGAGAAAAAAATAAATTATTAAAAACTACAACTAAGAGCATATACATATAAACATGGACAACAATAGGGATTAATGCATAAATATATATATAAAATAATCCAGGAATTAAATTTCAATAGAACAATTAAAAGTATAAAGACCGAAATAAAAATAAAATATATGATTAATTTCAATCGAAGGACCAAATTGCAAACAATTCAAACATATATACCAAAAATATTAAAGGATTTAAAATCAAACAGAAAATTAAAAGAATAAGGACCGAAATGAAAATGCAATATATTATGACTTTCAATTAAAGGATAGAATTGAAAATATTCCAAATTGTTATACCAAAAAGATTAAGGGATTTAATAGGAAACTAAAAATTAAAAGAAGAAGGACCGAATTGCAAACGAAGTATATCATCAATTTTAATTGAAGGACTAAATTGACAGCAAATAAAAGTTTGATTATAGAAATCAAGACCATAAAAAGCAATCAAAAGCCAAGGGACTATAATGAATCCACCATCAACCTAGGGGACTGAAGTGTAAGTAGGCCTTTAGTAGAGAGAAAAGGGTACAAAAACATTCAACCGACCATCTTCGCCTCTCTAGCCATCATGGGTAGTCACGCGCCCATCCATTAGACTGAGGATATGGCGGCGCATCTTCTAAGACACCAGATGAAATATTTTCACCACCGTATAACACCGCACGTGCCACTGGCAGTGAGCGTGACAAAGAAATGGCTGGCGAGTCCGGACAACACACCAACAGTGCCACAAGACAAAAAAATATTTTAAAAAAGAGAAAATTACCTTAACACCCCTACAATCAATGCTTAACTTTTGTCTTTTGGGGGGGCATAAGACCATCACCGACAGTATTTGTTTTTGTCTTACATAAGGGCTATGTTGTTATTTTACTGTACAATCCATGTAAAAAAAATCAAAAATACCCCCAAACATTCTAGTAATGTCAACCGGTCCCGTAAAAAAAATGATAAACCCCTTGATACCAAGGCAAGGTCTAAGGCACTAAGGGGTAAAATAGTAATTTCACTATTGAAATCCACAATGAACTGTGAGTATATCTACAATAAAAGGCTAAGCTCCTTTAGTTTTTTGTTAATTATGTCTATAGTAAAAAATAAATAAATAAAGAGCTCTAAATTTTAAAAGTTAACAAACATGCCCTTTCGTATTCTTATATAAACAATACTTGATCAAGTTAAATTAAATAAGAGAGTTAAAAAAAACAAAACAGCAACAATAATTTATATAGATTAAAAGAAAATGATAACAAAATACAACTACAAAAACTTTAGATGGACTCATTTTCCTTACTTCCTAACAAACCAAACAAGTCTTAACCTTTCATTTTTAAAGGTAAAAAGATTATTATTTTTATAAAAATCTAATTATAAATACAATTGTATTAAAGCTAAATTTCATGAATAATTTTATAAGCATTTTGATTTATAAATAAATATTTTAGTAAAAATAAAAAATTTGCACACCAAATATATAATAACCTCCGACAATAATTAAGTTGATTGATCCTAAGAACCAAGTTTGTGAATGATTGGAATCCAATAACAGCAATGTATTGAAAACTATTTTATGAGTTTAGCCTCAACAGATTTTACTGGGTGATTAGTCTATGCTTCACTACAACTTGAACCAACTTTTAAAAAAATATAAAGAGAAATTGTGCAAGTGTTGCTATTGTCTTTTTTATTTTCAAGAAAGAATTGATTATGAACTTAATTTGATGTCTACAAAAAACATTCTTTCTTAAAAATAGATAAGACATCATTTTTGTTCGATCTAGATCAACCCAAGCTAACCCATAAAACCTGTAACTCAAGTTATAAACTCAACTTGGCTTACTAATATTGTTTTTATAAAATAATTGTTATTTAATTATATGATAACAAAAGAAAACACTATTAGAAAAAGCAACCAAATAAGCTTAAAAAATTAATCAAGATGGGTTGTAAAATTTAAATCTTGCTAATATTATAAAATACTAATATACTTTTATTCATAAAACCAAGTAAAAAATGAAAGTCATTTAATAAAATAATATAAATTTTATTCTTAGTTAATATAAGAATTTAATAAATTAGTATGTTTCTAATTGCTTAATTTTAAGAAAATAATTATATATATATATATATAATAAAATAAGCCAAATGTGTGAGCCTAGGTAGCTCGGCAATGCCTAACTCCTTAAAAAGAGTATAAACATGTAGACCTTTGTAGCCGAATTCATATTGGGCTGACAAACTTAAAAAGATTTGAGAAAAAATCTACTCTATGTATGGAGAATTCACTTTATATATATATATATATATAAAGAATAAAAATTGTATAGGTTGAGCTTTAGCCTTTAGATATGCAAAACTATCGTGTATAAAATTGTTTATTGTTAGCCTATAATTCGTATATCCTAAGTAAATCAAAGGCTTATTAAGAAAATAGGTCACAAATAGGTGTAAAATCTATTACCTTTAAATGTTTAGCTAATGGCTGTCAATTTAAGGAAAAATTTCCTTTGATATCCCTCTCAAAGTGATGTTGGTAAATCTACAAACATTAAATTTAATAACAAGGAAATGTTGGCATCAACGTGCCATGGATTTGGTAAAAATATTCGTAATCTGTTGAGTAATGAACATGTGGAAGAGTGATAATTCTTGTAATCAAATACATCTTTAATAGAGTGGTAGTCAACCTTTATGTACTTCAGGCACTCATTGTAGATGGGGTTGACAACAATTCAGATGGCATTAGTGTTGTTACATGTAATGGAGTAAGGTGAATATGGAAAGCACAAAAAAAAAAACAAGCTATGTGAGGAGACCACTCAGCCAAATAATCTTAGAACATGTAAAATACATGATGTGGTACTCGATCTTAGTGTATGATTTGGAGATGTGACCTTGCTCCTTGCATTTCTAAGAGATAAGAGCATTGTCAAGAAATAAACATCATCTAGTAATGGATTTTCTAGTGTCTAGGTAGTCTTCCCAAACAGCATCACGATAGGCTTATAAATTTATTAAAAAACTAGATGGGAAGAACAAGTCATGACTAGATGTATCAAATGATATAGCGAACAAAAACAAAGTGGAGATGTTAGGGGACTTGCATGAACTTGATGATAGTATGAATAACATAAGAGATGTTATGTCTCATACATCGTTGTGAAAAAAATACTTTAAAGTCTGGAAAATAATTGGCGTCATGCCCCATACATTGTTGTGTATTATGTCAAATGGTTTAAGTATTTTTAGTGTGTGAGTAGGAAATGGAAGAGTTCTACTTTTGAAGCCTAACAAGTTGTATTCAAATTGAACAACGTTAAAAGATATAGACTTTGTATTCCAAGGTAAATTAGAAATTTAGAAATCATTAGGTACATTAAAGTTTGGATGTCAAGATATTTATGTCATGTTCAATATTCAACATGAACAGAGTTATAAGTGGCATAAGGCAATGAGAATCATAGACAAAGGTAAATGAAAAGGAGAACATGTCCTAATTTAATCCCCTCGTGATCATGTTTTCTAATTATTGATCCTGTATAACACAACTATATATAGATAATTCCTTTTTACAATCATTTTAAATTAATTTACTGATAAGAACAAGACTAGTTACAAGGGTAGGAAAAACAAAGACATTCGTTAAATAAGAAGAAAAGTCACATTTGTTTAAAGAACTGCCATCAGTAGTATATATCTGAAATTTCTAAAATATTTGTTCATATTTGTAGGAGATTTAGCATTATTTTTCATATGAATAGAAGTTGTGGAATAAAAATAACCAAGAAGAAGACATGGAAAAATGTTTACCTAAGAGTTCTAAACTAGATAATGCAAAAATGATCATTTTAATAGTTACATACTGAACAAAAACAATAGCATTTTATGTCATGATCAATAGTATAAGAGCCAACCAAGGTTGATATGCCATTTCGGGTCAAGTAGAACATTCTTTGATAATATGGTCATCTTTTTTGAAGAAATTGTATAGTTTCTTAGAACAATTTAAAGCAAAATGACCAAATTTGTTGGCTTTAAATATCCAAGTAATTATTGTCAATATAGGGGGAAATGTCCTTTTGACATGACATTAATAAGAAAAACTAGTTTCGTTCATGGCTTCTTCTTTTTCAAGTTTTCTCCTTAAAAATCAAGCTTGTTTTTTCTTTCTTTCTTTCTTGTTTTCTTAGATATTAAAAAAAAGCACTTTATAGCCCATTTAGACACTACCCAGAACCTATCCACCATTGTGTGGTGTGGTGGCTAGAAAATCAGAATGAGGGTGTTTTGGCCTAAAATATTTGTTTTAAACTATTTTTACCCAGAAACAAGAATTTGTTGATATCAAGATTAATTGTTTTTGTCGTAAAATTTCAACGAACTGACAACTTTCTTTATCATTATAGCCCAATGACTTTGTCTTTTATTTTTCATACTAGGAACTGGGAAATGAAGAAATAAAGTTCTGAATCAAAATAAAACATCTAATAAATACAAAGAGTAGTGAAAGAAAAGCAGAAGCACGGGGATAAAAAGATTGGTCAACATGTTATACACTTTAGTCTTGTATCTTTTAATTGTGTTTGACTCTAACAAATATAAGAAATCAGTCAGCAGTGTTATAAGAAAAATTGATACGATTGAAAAGAAAAAACAAGATTAAGGCTGCTTCTGCAAGATAACAGTTAATTTAACTTGAAATCACGCAGCCATGTCTTGCTATCAATTCCATAATAGCATAAAAAAGCGTTGTCATCTGCTGCAAGACACAATTAATGTTTCATGTAATGAAGCAGCGTTGAATTTTATGACTAATCAGACTGGACAGTGAGATTTTGGCCTTGCTGCTCTCAATAAATTCTATTCGCAAAAACAAAAAAACTACACAAGATTTCTTGATGCCTTTCATTACATTGAGGATTGTTGCAAATAAACATGGTGGTTACATACAAAATATGCCCTGAGAACACAAATATAACCAACCATCGACACTTAAATAGCACATGAGAGTTTCCTCCTTCCAGCTTGCTCCAACGCAATGGAATTCACTCCATTTATCTGGCTGCAATATCAGCTTTCTATTTCTGTTCTGTGCTCTTGCTCTAAAGTGGATTGAGCTGACTCAACAAGCAAAACCAAAAAAATACTGTACTTGATCATGCATTGCTAACAGAGTTGCGTTTGTTCACAGCTTCGAGTTCCATTGAGAATTCGTGATGCTTCCAAGCAGAACCAAGGGTTTGAGAGCTCAACTGTGGACTAGCGGGACCAGCCTCTGGATTACCAGAACTGATGGCATGTATTGCTCCTGAACTCAGCTGTGGGCTCATCTGCTGTGGGCTGGGCTGCTGCTGGGTTTGTTGGTTCAGTTGTGGAATTCCCATTGTTGACGGTGACCCTACTTGTGAAGGAGCAACAACAGCCTGCAGTGATGAAGTTTCTGCTGCTGCTGCTGCTGCTGCTGCATTAGCAGCTGTTGATGTTGTTGTGGCTGTAATTGCTGCAATTGTTGTTGTTGCTTTGCTAGGTTGCTGCTGCTGCTGCTGTAATTGTTGTAGTTGCTGCTGCTGTAATTGCAGTTGCTGCTGGTTCATATAGTGATTCATCCTCTGCCATCATCTTTGGTGGACCCATGGGCCCCATTGGACTTCTTTTTGCATTACATTCATGTTGGCACGGTTCAGAGGCTGGCCAAGCATGGAAAAACCAGCAGAGCCTGGGTGCATCTGTCTAGCTCCTGACATCCCAGCTATGCCAGACTGAGACCCCCTAATATATTCATATTGATTCTTTGTTTTAAAAATCTGAGCAGTTGCAGGTGTCAGTGCGTCCCAGGTCGAAGTTGCTGAGTTGATTGATTGATATTTTGATTCTGGCCCAGATTTATCGTGTTCTGGCTGGTATTACTCATTCCAGTTATAGGAGCCACAGGTCCAGAGATTCCAGGACCTATTCCCCGCACCTCCAATGCTAATGGCATTGCCCAGACCTAGACCAACCATGTTATGCATATTTCCCATACCCATAGCTGTTCCAAGTCCCATTATCATTTTCCCTCTGCTGCATCTGTGGCACTCTGCTGCTGCGGCTGCTGTTGCTGCTGCTGCGACTGCTGCTGCTGCAACAGCTGGAGCTGAAGAGAAGGCTTTGCTTTACCATGTGACTACCCAGCTGCATGTTTGAATTTGCTCCAATTGCAATTTAAATCAGAGAGTGGATTTGATGGAAGCACTCATTGGTGACCTCTGAAACTGTGAATTTTGCTGTTGAATGAAGGCGTGTTGATTTTGTTTGCTGCAGCTGCTGCTGCTGTTGCTGCTGATGCTGCTGATGCTGCTGCTGCTGCTGCTGATGCTGCTGCTGCTGCTGCTGATGCTGATGCTGCTGCAGAAGAGAATGCTGTGGATCTAGTTGTGGTCTTGCGCGCGCATTGAAACCCCAGACACAAGACTTTGGGTGATCTGTAAGGCCTGGGGATTTGCGAGGCAGCATCCTTGAATTTGCTAGTAGATTGTGGGACGACTAATAGACGTATTCCCACCAAGAGTAGGCTTTAGATCATTCCAAAAGGGCGTGACTTGAACTGAAACTGCTTCATTGTATTGTTTCACCTCAATTAAGCAGAATTATTAGAGGGGCCTCCAGAAACATTTGGCTGACTGCTTGAAGCAGTATTAATGCAGACAGGTCTTGGTTGAATATGATGGTCCACAAGATATCCTTCACGCATCATCTGGAAGAGTAAAATGCATTACTTAAGTCAATTGCAAGGAGAAGAGATGGGAAATCTGAATCTCAATTTATCAGAAAGAAATCATTTCCTTCGAGACATACCAGTAAACAAAATTGTAAGTTGTAAGCAAATCCATCGAAAATGCTGCAACAGAAATTAATCAGATATGAAACAAGCTTGTCAGGATAAGCAGATATTAATGTGACAAGTAAAATTGTAAGGTGCTTTGAAAACTGAAAGAATTTCAGCTAACACATTAATTGTTCACTCAATCTTGCATAACAGATCTTTCTGATTGATAGTCATGCCCACAAGGACAGACAAATGAAATCCAATACATATAAGTGAAGTTTGTGAAAAAGGAAAATTTAAAAATACAAGGAAACCAAAGAGGAGCAACAATGATACTCAATGAACTAGCAGCAAAAAAGAAAGGGTAAAAAGAATAGTAGCGTAATTAAAAGTGGATGAGGTAAACATATGTATTGCTAAAAAGGAAAAGCAAACTGGAAGGTACTAATCTGATAAAATAAAAGCTGAAATATCCATAATCCATAACCCAGTGTTTACTGGTTGTAATAATTAGAGAAAGCAACATCCACAAAAAGTTATAAGAAAGATTTTCAAAGGTCGGAACTCCAATATATCCAAATCCAAACAAATGAAATTGTACAGTACACTTACAGTATTGGGCAAATGTAGGAGATAATCTTCTGCAGATAGAACATCAACTGGCTTCTCATCTGCTTCTCCGTAATGCATAACCACAGTACTCATCATTTGGCTTCTCTCTGACATAATCATTCTATTCCTTACCTTTGTAACATAAGAAATAGCATTCCCTGTGAGAAATGACACTATAGGGATTACATAAAATGTCAAAGGCCATAGACTTTTACTCTTTGTTGATAACACAACAAACCTTGAAGTACCTGCTCTGGCAGTGTGAAATCCATAAATCTGTCTTGCAGATATTCATATTGCCACCTGCAGAGACTTTGACAACTGCCTTGCATTTGTATCATCTTAAACTCTCAAAATTAGCTGAATTGGAGAGATAAATAGACAGGTTTTTGAGGTGAATAGGTTCTTTGCTTTTGGTGATAGGGTAATCATCAACTTTATTCTTTTTGCAGTTGAGTTGATGCCTGGAACAGAAGCAAGTAGAAAATGAACAGCAGAAAACAAGATAGCATAAAGTCATTGGACTTCTAAGAGAGACACAAATCAAGATGTTCTCACAAAAAAATATCAAGCTGCCAGAATGGGAAAAAGTTTTGCCTTTCTTTGATGCTATTAAATTGTATAAACAATTAGAGCACTGCCTTCAAACACACTTCTCCCAACCCAACAAAAACATAAAAAGAGAAATGTGTGAGTGCCTGCACGTCGCAATTAAATAAGAAAAATTATGCAAGATGCGATCAAATATACATTTTCCCTGCATGCACCAGAATTCGATTGATGCTTGTTAAGAAGAAAAAGAAAATCTGATTAACTCAGACTCTGTGGAATGACAAATAGCTTCTTGCAGCCAGAAGATAGGATTACTATAATTAAAAAGACCAGATTTTTATAGTTAAAGGAAAAGGCAAGGCAAGAAACAATTATGGAATGGTAAACTAGTGAACTTTTATACCTCACTGTCACTGTCTCACCTTTGCAAATCTTTCGAGAATGCTTTGATCAGCCATTGTGGGGTCCCAACTGAAGGACTACTTGCATTTAATGGAACACTTATATTAGCTAACACTCCTGCAGGGAGACCCTCACATTGCTCATTATTGGGGTTTTCTGGGAAGGAGGAATTTGATCTCCGTTTTGCAGAAATCTGAGCCTGGTGCTGCCTTTGCAGGGATCATTAGCACTGGAAGTCAAAGCATGGGGCAGCAGCCATTGACTTCTCCCCTTGTGATGACCCTAGTGCAACAGTTGCTCCAAAAATGGGGTCCAGCTGAACCACTGGACAATTCACCAGATTTTTGATGATAGAGGGCGACTGAGCTAACCCAGTTGATAACCGGGGACTATGAGCCGATTTCCTCTTCTTGGTGTGGTTCCTCCTTCCTACAATCTTGACTGAGATTGTTCCATCCAACCTGAGAGAAATTAGATCGCATGACATGTTGTGGTAATCTTTGCTGCACCTGTAGGTGCTGTGTGTCCAAATGGCCTGCTTTCTGCTTCCATCATCTGCCTATCATTTTTACCCTTACTAAGTACATCCAGTTTTTCTGGCTCAAACGGGTTTCTTCCTTGAGACCAAGTCTCATACCCGTTGTCCTGCAGAAATGATGTTGCTGCAGCATTTTGATGCCCAACCCCCTTCTAACATCTGGTGTGGATACTTCTGAATGCCTGCATTAGCATACTGAATTCCTCTTGTCATTGCTTGCTGCTGTAGTGGTGAATTCTTCCAGTTCATCTTGGATTCATGGAGGCTGTCCATATGTGGCCCCATTTGCTGCTGTTGAATTCCATCTGGACCTGCTGGTGTAAGCCTTGCTCTCTTATTAGAACTAGATAAAGGCGATGATTGGGTATCTTGGTTCTCCCTCTTCCCATGAAAAGAACCACCAGGATTAATGGTGTTGGTGTAAGCAACAATCATGTCCTGCCCAGAAGGAAGCTCCTGAAACATTAACAAGAGGCCCTGACCCTTGATCTTGCATACTTCTTGGGAAATCCCCATTTGATACCTCTGCTGCTGGGGAACCAAAGGTTGTCCTGGAACATTGCCATCGGGAACAAAGCTTCTTGCTCTTAAGGCTAACATGTTGTTAAGGCCAAGGTTTTGAGTAGACTGATTCTCCTGGACATGCTGTGGCATCACATTGCCTGAAATGATTCCGAATCTCCAAACCTACTGATAGAGCTTTCAGACACACGATTGATGAAAACATTCTTTCCATGGATTCTGTTATTAGATGCGACAGTAACCTCAGGTGTCTGCCTTAATCTTTTCATGCGGAAACTGCTCAGATCTAATTTGAGCTGCAAAATGAAATTCAGTGGGGTTCAGAAATATATGATGAATTCCCTTCAGCTGTAGGACATCAAGTCGCTCTCTAACTATATTACCTTGGTCGAAATTGCTATTACAGAGCCTATCCAACTTTTTGGAGTAGGGTCTAGTAACAAAGCTGTGGTTGCAATGCCTTTTCAATATGCGGGATTCTACTTCCTGCAGAAGAAAAAAAAGTGAATACAAAACTGTGGTAATATTAATTTTCTAAATTTGTAGTTTCTGGTGAATGAGCTCAGCATGATTACCATCAAATCACCATATGTCCAAGAGTTATCAGAGATCATAGGGATATCCTTCACTACATTCTCCAATGACATCCTAAGGCGTACTTTATTGACAATTGGGAGCCCATCGATAGATGGAATGCTAGACCCTGCTTGGAAGCACATTTCCAATAATCTCGCACCTGTAAGAGTTTTGAGATTAGAAAATTCTGAAACCCCCCAAACACATCAGCTTCAATTACTTCTTGCTCTCCATACATGTGCAATGCTCTAGACGCATTCAAGGTTTCTAAAACAAAAACTGCACCGAGCATAACATCGATTGGTAAAGATAATTAACTATATTTGAATTACTTACCTCGCATACAATTGTTCCATTAACATATTTACATGGAATATCATCCAGAATATCTCCAGGTAACCGACTAGATTCAATTGCCTTCAGATGCATTCACACATAGAAAGTAAGGAAAGTCAGTTTAGGGAAAACGCTTTGTAGTGAAGTTGAAATCCAAAGAGCAATTACAAAGTAGACAACAAGATATGCTGGAAAAGTAGGGAAAATATCTCATCAATTGATTATAAAAACTAAAATGGGTTATTTTTTACAATGAAGTTCCCTGAGCCAAATATGCAATCTGAATAGTCTTTAATTAGTCAAACTGTGTAGCAAATGAATCTCGCATAATGCATCTTTACTTGCAACATAAGTAGGTTAATTAAATGCACCATGGATAAGTTCCAAAACATGCTATGCAACAGACATACTACTACATCAAATGTCTGATCTAGGTGCTGCGTAATAAAACAACCTTTTTAGAACTAATCAAAATAAAAACCCCACACAGATTAGAAGAAAAGGAAAAGTAGAAATTTTACCGAAAAAGAGTGTTTCAGAAGTCTTATCATATGGATGCAACAACTTCTGGCCATCTTGAAGTGGAGCCTGATGTGCAGCCTTAATCTAAAAACAAATGCACTTGGATCTGCAATTAACCACAGAGATGGTATGGAAATAAATAGTTTTTTTCTTCTCAGTCACTTTCTTTAAATTATATTGGACAGTTATTTTTTTTCAGACTAACCCTCTGAGGGTTTTCCTATAGAATATCCATCTGGATAGAGGTTCAATGTGAATGAAACTTCATGCTCTGGAAGAACAAGAGACAACCAAAAGAACTCAGAATGTAAACTTCATAGAAGATACGCGATCAATTGAATCAATCCAACATGCAGATATGCTAAGTGCTTTACCAGGAGAGATAAACTTGAGACAGCTAACACATCCTCAGCACCCTCATCAGTGTCACCCTATTTCACATGAACATTACAGATTATGGGATAGAAAACAGAGCAAAGGGATAAAATATACCATCCATACCACTCCTTAACTCCACACCCTGTCATATAAGGGCTGTCAATCAACAAGAACAAAGAGTTTCACCATTCATATGAATCAGAAAGTGTGGGGAAACAGTAATTAAGGAAGCAAAAGACAAACAACCCATCAATAACACAGAAAAAGCAGGTAATCAAATTATTGTAACTTTTCATTATTCTCTCTAAAGAGATTATTAGAAAAGGAACAAGAAAAATGACATGCGCGACATATCATTTGGCAATAACTTTCTCTTTGAGCCCATGTGAAATTACCAGAAGTTGAGATAAATCACATCAACAACCTCTTCCGTTTATTAAATCACATATAGTTGAAAAGTTTCTCAGTCTGCTTGGCAAGTAAGACGCCTCGATAATAGGCAGGGAACGGAATCACAATGCTTTACTTCCTCCAACATCATACTAAAAAATCTGACATGTGAGAAATTATTCACCTTCCCTACTTTCTTTAACAAACGGAAGCAATCCAGACAATGATAACAAATGCAAAGCATATAGCTAACCATCAAATCAATTGCAATAGGAACGTCATAAAAACAAAAAGAAATTAAGAGTTTACAATCTCAAAAATTACCCTCCGGAGAAAGCAACCGGTGCCTTTAATTGACTTTGCTAACATCAACCAAGATACACTATCAATATAGAGCTTTTATTTTAATTTTCACTCAATGTTTTGCTCCTTGATTAAGTTCAAAAAATTACCTGGCGCGTTCTTGTAGAGGTTTCACTCTTTGAGCCAATCACGGATCTCCCTTTAAAATTCTCTGAGACCTCGTCAGGAACAGTATCTGGTTGAACAACAAGCTTTGGAATGAACCTAGAACCCGTTTTTGAGACCTTAAAAAGAGACCCCCATGTAGAAACTTTATTTATTTAGTGTTTGGATCATGAGAAGGTTAAGGAAAATCTGGGAAAGTAGTTTATACTTTTCGAAAGAAACCCATGTCGAAATCTTCAAGAACTCAATTTCTTTTATGGTAGTGTTTGGATCATAAGAAAGCCAAGGAAAAACACAGTAAGGTAAGGAAAGGAAGGGTCTTCGAATATAAGTTAAAGTCTTTGAGAGCTGAAGTAAAAGGCCAAAGTTGATTTCTATTAGAATTGGAATGCTTAATTGAAATACCCAGATTATTATTGCTTCTTTCAATTTCTGGGAAAAATGAGGTATGGTGGCGGTGTTTGGATGCTGAGAGAGAGTGGATAATGTAAGAAAGAAGCAGTAGAATATAGTATCAATAAAAACCTCAACTGAAATACCAAAATGGGCTTCTATATTTTTTGATAAATTCAAGATTTGATTGATATTGATGGGTAAGGTTTTCTCGAGAAAATTGAAGAGGGTGTTTGTTTGGATGGTGAGAAAGTTAGGGCTTTATATAAAGAAAATAAAGCTCCACGAGACGGGGTGGGGAGGGGCGGGTACTTAGTTACTCTTTTACTATGTGTTTATTACTGTGTTTTAAATATGTTTATTTTATTTTATTTTTAATTATAATTATAATTTTTTTTGTTTTTAGATTATTTTTATATGTTAATATCAAAAATAATTTAAAAAAATAAAAATGAATATTTTGATGCATTTCTAAATAAAAAAAATATTTTTAAAAATAATCTCAATCATACTTCAAAACAGTAAAAAAGTAAGCTCATAGAGAAGAAGCTAATCAGAGAATTTAGGTATAGTTGATTAAAAACAAATATTAAAATAATATTTTTACTTTTTAAAATGTATTTTTAATATCATATATACTTCAAGTATTAAAAAAATTAAAAGTTGAGTAGTGGACCACCATTTCAAATACAATTAAAATAATATATTTCATTTCTGATGTCAACATATTAAAATGATCCAAAAATAAACATAATTAAACTAAAAAAATACAGAGCAAACACCATTTTAATATTTAATCATACATCTAACACACACAAAAATTAGTCATAAGAAACTTTGTTTTTAGATTGTGTTTAATATTGTAATTAAATTATCGTTTTGTTATTTTTTGAATTTTTTAAGAAAATAATTTTATATTTATAATTTTTTTAATACACCGATATCAAAAATATATTTTAGAAAATAAAATATTTACAACAAAAAATATTTTGAAATATAATGTCTATCGCATTTCCAAACAAACTTAGTTTTTATGTTTTTTATTTTATAAGATTTATTCTTCATATTATAGTATTCAAAATATTTCAGAACTGAGATTGAATTAATTCTATATATTTTCAAAACAAACTTAGTTCATATATATATATAAATATATTATTTTATAAATATATCTAAATAATATAGGTATATATTTTGGGTTAGGATCGGATAGGTTCTTATCGGTGTTTGGAAATATTTATACATTAATCATTATCCATCAGATAATATAACTATCCAAAAAATACTCTCATTCAGATTAATTGGATCAATATCCATTAATTCAAATTAAATTATAACTTATAATTGAGATAGTCAATTATGTACAATAAAAAATTGTAATTCCTCCCTTCTCTTCCAAATATTTTTAAAAAGAATATGAAATAAATTAGTTGGGACGAGGTTACTTGCCCGCTGCATCGCTTCCGAATTTTTTTTCTATTCGTAAAACCGATTAATTTTTGTACGAGTTGTAATTGGTTACCTTAATATTTAATTAGGAAAACTATAAATGATAAAAATCATGTAGAAATGAGTTTTTTTTCCATCCAAAAGTGATTGAATGTTGCTATTGTTAAAAATGTTTTGATAATTATTTAATCGCCAGATTGTACAATTGGAATCGATAAAATTTATTGACAATTACCCATGTGCTTTATGTAATACACTAATTGATTGTTGTGTATTTTTATTTGTTTAATGAATTATCTCATTAGCAAATAGTAAAATTACAGTCAATGAATTTTATCACAGCTGAACGATTTGTATTACGCAACAAACAATTTGATTCATGGTTTTGTTTTAACTACTTGGATAATAATTTAATTGATAGATAGCAAAACTGCAATTGATCAAATTGACTAAAGATGATATTTGTTGGTTGCAACATACTAATAGTTTGTTAGACATGTTTTAACTATTTGACGAATAATTTATCGAACACTTAAATTAAATTAATGTGAGATTTATAAAGAAAAGTTAGTTCATTTTTTTAAAATATATTTTAAGTCATTAACATAAAAAAATATCACAATATATAATTAGTCTCACCTATTTTTTAATCTTAATTTTTTTTAAGTTGATTATTTAGCTAAGATGTATAGCATTATAAAAAATATAGGAACATAAAAAAATTTGTTACATGTGAAAATCTTTGGTGTTGGCTGGGGCGAAATGCATGCCAAATTTTTTTTTCTTGTTGATAATTTGGCACAATTTTTCTATTTGTCTTATCTACATGTGACTTCGTATATTTTATTTTTTACGTGATATGAGATCTGAAATATTATACATAAAAAAAGTCATTAAAGTTAATTTTTCATAAAAATAACATCGATGAATGAATTATTTTGATTACTATTCTCATTGATACTGTTATGAATACTAAATTGTCATAACTATTATCACTACTATTATGAACTTTATTGCAAATATGTAATATTCTAATTATCAGTGGTAATATTATCGTTGTCACTATCATTATTGTTATTACAAGAAATTGAAAGTATTTATTTTTATGTTTTAATATTTTATGTTTATATTTTATGTGATGCTAGAACACTGGCATTAAAATAATTTGATATATCTAAAATAATAGTTCATATATATATATATATATATATTTGAAGCCATTAATATTAAACAAATATTAAAATATATAATTATTCTTTTTTAGTTCCAGAAAAAATATCTTAAAAATAATCATTATCATTAT
Organism: Salix udensis; assembly: GCA_029204005.1. Taxonomy (NCBI): domain Eukaryota; kingdom Viridiplantae; phylum Streptophyta; class Magnoliopsida; order Malpighiales; family Salicaceae; genus Salix; species Salix udensis. The sequence goes on along the minus strand of CM055019.1, from coordinate 6,117,732 downwards.
TTTAAACACATTATCCACAATGAGATGAAAATTCAAAAGAAAGTAACTAATCAAAAACTTTTGTACGTTGATTATTTTGTTAAAATGTATAGCATCATTAAAAAAACAAATATTGGACCATTAACATTTCACCGTTAAAAAATTTGGTTTTGATCGAGGCAAAACGCAAGGCAAGTGACTCGTATATTTCTTCATTTATATGATATTAGATATGAAATATCATACATAAAAAAACCCTATAAAAGTCAACCTTTAAGAAAAATAACATCAACTAATGAATTATTTCGATTATTATTCTCATTGTTATTATCATGATTATTAAATTGTCACAATTATTATAACTGTCATTATAAATATTATTATCAATAATTAATATTTTCATTATTATTGGTCATACTAGCGATGACACCATAATTATTGTTAGAAAAAAAAATTAAATAATATTTTGTATTTATAAGATTTATTCCTCATATTATTCTATTAAAAGTATTTCATAATTCAAAAAAAACTTGGTCATTTATTATTATTATTATTATTATTATTATTATTATTATTATTATATATATATATATATATATTTGAAGCTGCTAATATTAAATAAACATCAAAATATATAATTAGTCTCACATATTTATAAGAAAAAAACTTACAAATAATCATTATCATTATTTTGAATGTCTTATCTGTAATAATAAGAAATTTCAACACCTAATAATATTAACAAAAAAACAATTAAAAAACAAAATAAATCGTAAAAAAAAAATTATTAGATTTAAAAAAAATTGACTTGAAGAATAAATAAAAATAGTAATAAAAAAACAAAGAGAAAAAAATAATAAATATCAATTTTCAAATAATCACCAACACAAATTAAAATTTAAACATTAAATAAAAAAGCCCTTAATAACAATGGAAATAATAAAAATTAAAGTCAAAAACTAAGAGCATGTACACATAAACATGAACCAAAATAGGAACCATTCAAGAAATATATATAAAAATAAAGGAATTAAAATAAAATCCAAGATTAAAAGTATAAGGTTGAAATGCAAAACACAAATATCATAAATTTCATTTAAAGGATAAAATTGAAACAAATCTAAACTTTGATACCGAAAAAATTAAAGAATTTAAAACAAAACTTGAAATTAAAAGACTGAGGACCAAAATGAAACAAAAATATATGATCAATTTTAAATGGAAGAATAAAATTGAAACTAATCAAAACTTTAATACAAAAAATATTAAGGATTTTAAACCATTTGGGAAATTGAAAGACTGAGGATCGAAATGAAACTACAATATTTAACCAATTTCAATTGAAGGACAAAACCGAATCAAATCAAAAATTTATATAAACAGAAATAAGAACCATACAAAACAATCGAAAGTTCAGGGACTACAATGAAAAAATTGCATGACCTATTAGATAAGAAGTTTACTCAGCCGAGTGTGTCTCCTTGGGGAGCCCAGTGTTGTTTATGAAGAAAAAAGATGGGTCATTGAGGTTATGTATAGATTATAAACAACTAAATCGAGTGACACTTCGAAATAGATACCAACTCCCTCATATAGATGATTTATTTGATCAGTTACAAGGAGCTCAATTTTTTTCCAAGATCGATCCGGGTATCATCGCTGAGGATAAGGAAAGAAGATATTCCAAAACAGCACTCGTAGAACCCCTGGGTATGGTCATTATGAGTTCTTAGTGATGTCTCTTTTGGATTAATGAATACGCCAACAACTTTTATGTACTTGATGAACAGAGTGTGTAAACCGTTTATTGATCAATTCGTGATAGTTTTTATTAATGATATTTTAGTGTATTCAAAGTCTAGAGAGGAGCATGAGCAATATTTAAGGATGGTGCTTCAAACTCTGCAAGATCATCAATTGTATGGTAAATTCTCAAAAAGTGAGTTATGGCTAGAGAGTGTAGCATTTCTTGGACATGTGTCAAGAAATGGGATTGAGGTTGATTCTCAAAAGATTGAAGTAGTAAAGCAATGACTTAGGCCTATTTCTACAACAGAAATTAGGAGTTTCCTGGGTTTGGCTGAATACTATAGGAGTTTTGTAGAGAACTTTTCTTGGATTTCTGCACCATTAACTAAGTTAACACAGAAAAATGTTAAGTTTCAGTGGTCCGAAGCTTGTGAGAAAAGCTTCTTGGAATTGAAGCAGAGATTAACTACAGGTCCTATTCTAGCAGTACCATCGGGTTATGTGGTTACACAGCCTTATCGTGATGCCTCGAGGGTAGGGTTAGGATGTGTTTTAATGCGAAATGGAAAGGTTATTGCCTATGCTTCGTGGCAGCGTAAGAAAATGAACAGAACTACCCTACACAAGATTTAGAGATGGTCGCTGTAGTTTTTGCTTTGAAGATTTGGAGGCATTACTTATATGGCGAAACTTGCGAGATCTTTATGGATCATAAGAGTTTGAAGTATATCTTTCAAAGCAGTAGATTCGAATATGAGGCAAAGGAGATGGATGAAATTGTTAAAAAGATTTGTACTATACAAGCACATCGGGCAAGGCAAATGTAGTTGTTGATGCTTTGAGTAGGAAATCATCAAGGAGCCTAACCAATATTCAAGAGGAGGCCTTTGATTAGAGAGTTGCATGGATTAGTGGGTGAAGGAGTTAAATTTAACCTTATCCAAGATAGTGCAATGATTGCTCACTTTCAGGTTAAATCAGACTTGTTTGAGAGGATAAAAACAACTCAGAAAAAAGATGATTCACTACTCAAGATTAGAAATGAGGTTGAGTAGGGTAAAACTACAGGTTTTATGATTGGTGATGATGATGTTTTGAGATTTGGGGATAGACTTTGTGTACTTGATGTAGATGATCTCGAAGAGAGAATTGATGACAGAGGCACATCACACGCTTTTTATACCAAGATGTAAAAAGATCTTAAGGTGTGTTATTGGTGGAATACGATGAAGGTTGATGTAGCATACTTTGTTTCAAGGTGTTTGATCTATCGTAGGGTAAAAGGTGAACATCAAAAACCTCTTGGATTATTGCAACCATTGTTGATACACTGTAATGGAAGTGGAAAGAATCACAATGGACTTCGTGGGACAGATCGCCTAGGAGTCAAGAGGGTTAGTGATTCGGTATGGGTGATTGTTGATATATTGACAAAATCAGCCCATTTCCTACTAATTAAGATTACTTATGGGTATGCAGTTGGCGTAATTGTTTGTTAGTGAGATTGTACGATTGCATGTAGTGTCAATCTCGATAATTTCAAATAGAGGTCCACAATTCACATTGTGATTTTGGGTGAAGTTTCAAGAAGCGATGGGTATTAAGGTGCGCTTGAGCATAATCTTTTTCACCTTCGAGATCGATGGTCGACCCGAAAGGACTATTCAAATTTTAGAGGATATGTTGAGAGCTTGTGTTATGGATTTTGGAGCCGGTTGGAGTAAGTTCCTATCATTAGTGGAATTTGCTTATAATAACAGCTTATCGTGCTAGTATAGAGATGGCGTCTTATGAGGCTTTGTATGGACAAAAATGTAGATCACCGTTTGTTGGTTTGAGGTTCGTGGAGAAAAGGCTAATGGAACTAGAGTTGATCCAAATTACCTTGAGAAGATAAAGATAATTAGAAAGAAGCTTCAAACAAATTTCAAAGTAGATAGAAAAGTTACGCGGATAGAAGGAGGCATGACTTCGAAGTTTTTCAATGGGTGATTGTGTGTTCTTAAAGGTTTCATCGGGCCAAAGGAGTATTCAGTTTGGAAAGAAAGGCAAGTTAAGTCCTCGATTTATTGGGTCATACAAGATTTTGGAGAGAATTGCAGCAATTGCTTATAGGTTGGCCTTGCCACCAAATTTGTCTACTATACATCTTGTATTTCATGTTTCTATGCTACGTAAGTATATGTCGATTCGCCTCATGTGTTAGAAGTGCATCCAATTGAATTAAGAGATGATGTGATTTATAAGGTGCAAACTGAAGCTATAGTGGACCGACAAGTGAGAAAGCTTAGGTAGAAGGGATATAACTTCGGTAAAGGTGAAGTGGAAAGATCATTCAATTGAAGAAGCAACATGAGAACTTGAGGAAAAGATGTGTGAGGAATATCTTTTTTATAATCTTGGTACGTATTCAAACATTTCTATTTAGTTTCGAGGAAAACTTTTATAAGGTGAGGAGATTGTAGGGTTTTGAAAACTTTGAATAGGAAAAGGCATTAATGCCCTTGATGGCTTAGGATTAGGTATAAATGAATTAAGAGTATAGTAGTAAGTTGTAAATATAAATAGAAAAAGAAGAGGAGAAGTAAATATGAAAATTTTGAGAGAGAATAGAAACGGGAAGAGAGAAGAAAGAAGAAGAAGAGAAAAGATGAAAGGAAGGAGGAGAAATAAGTTATTAAGGTAATGTGTATGTGTTATTATGTAAAAATATTGTTTATTAGCTAAGTTTTTTGCTTGTATTGGTGATTAGGGTTTGTAGATTTTATTTGGGTTTGTTGATCGGATTGAGATGTTAAGGGTTTAATGTGTTGGGTTATGATTTAATTGATTTGATTTTAGATAATTTTGAAGTTAATTGATGTGTTTGGTGTAAGATAGTTTTGAGAAATGGTGAAAAACCCTTGCTGGAATTCTGGGTTGGAGGTTGAAGATGATGAGATTTCATTTTGGTCCCTTTGTGAAAATTACAATTTAGTCCCTGAACTTTGTAATATTACAGTTTGGTCCCTGAACTTTGTAAAATTACAGTTTGGTCCCTGGAGTGAAATTCGAGATTCTGGACAGAATTGAGGATGAATTATGGATAAATTTCGGTATAGTTATGAATTTATGAGGTGTTCAATTTAGTCATTCAATTTGATAAAATTACAATTTGACCCTAAAATATTAGAAAGATTTTTGTAATGGTCCCTAGATAAAATATTAGTTTTTCATATTGGATTGGTGGATAATTGAGGCTTATTTGATGAATTATTATCAATTTTATGAATTTTATATTTTGAATTGGATTTCTGAAGAAACCATTGTTTTTAGGTTTTGTGAAAAATGGATAGTTTGATTCAAAAACACATAGGATTATGAATTGAACTCTTAGATACGTTTATTAAAGAGATTTTACTTCTTTTGAGTTATTTTTTAGTATGTATTCTTTTATATATTCAAATAATTCTCGATATTCTATCTACTTCGGATGTCGGGAGGGATTTTGTCCGCATTCCGCTTTTGAGTCAGTGAGTGGATAATATTTAATATGCATGATAAATATTATAAATATTTGAATTGCTAGAACAAATTGGATTATGCTTCTTGATGATATATACGTTGATTACTATTCTTGTTACGATATAAAAGCATAATCAATTGTTGAGTATACATTCTTGATATGAATCAATATATGCTTCTAATTGATAGCTCCTCATTTGATTGATGCCATGAGTTGAGCCTTGATATATGAATGTTCGTTTGATTATGATATAAACCTATGGTATACCAGTTAGAATACCCACGCTAACAGGGTAATGTTAGTGTTTGTGCACATCGTATCTAAAACCCTAGTTGGTCGGGGGAGTCACCAACCTGTGTGGACTGATCATCCCATAGTATGGAGCCTCATGCTCATTGCATTCTAATTTTTTGATGAGCTTTACCTATACATTCTTGTTATGACTATTTGAGAAACCTTCTTGTAAGAACTTTAAGCCGTATTCGTAATATATTTCTCATT